>APFE030719335.1:29023-97655 GCA_000404065.3 Pinus taeda | reverse complement strand
AAAACCACCTGCTGCAATATGTCTCTATCTTCTTTCAAATTAGAAACTCCTTTTACAATGGTCTTGTACTGGTGCAGTCCTTTACCAGTACGCAGGCTGCAACCTACAGAGAGCTACAACTCTCTCTCTCGTTTTCCAGTCTCTCCTAGAGGGGAGCTACAACCCCCTACTTCTTTTCAAGGACCACTTTTCATAAATTTTCAAACTGGATCCATATACATCAAATGATTATCAAGTACATGTAATTTATACAATCAGCTGTAATAACCAGATCAATAATAATAGAACAGAACCCAGAACACCTTATCAACAGAAAAATTCAACCAACAGAAGATCTTAACACAGATACACAGGTTTTCTTTTTACTGGCCTGCGTCGCTACGCACTTCATGCTCTGCCTCTCTGCGTATACCCGCAGAGTTCCTTCTGCTGTACTGCGTGTCCACGCAATGCTCCTTTCATTGATCTGCGTACAGTACGCACTCAAATGTACTATCGCGCCGCGTACTGCAAGGTAGGCACGTACCCAGAAGAGCTAACGTGCCGCGTACTGTCACCGCAGGTACGCACCCAAAAACACTGTCGCGCCGCGTATTTAAACAGAAAGCACGCACCTGAAACACTGACGCGCTGCGTACCCACACACTTCACCTTTGTCGCCTCTGTGTATCCACGCGTTGCACCTTCGCCTCTTCTGCGTACCCACGCACTGACCCTTTGTTGCCTCTGCGTACCCACGCACTGCCACTGTTAATCACCTGCGCACCTCTGATTAGGGCCAAAATACAGTCAGATACTCAGATCTGATCTTGCGCTCGCGAAATCACCCTTCACAGATTCACTTTCAACTTCTCTTCTATAGATCAAGCTTTTTAAATCGAGAGCCCAATAGATCAGATCTTAAGATATTCAATACTCAAAAGATACACAAGCCAAATGATCTCCTTAGCTTTATATAGGCATGCTCTTCCTTAAATCAAGGATCATGGGGCTCAATAATAATAATAAAATAAACAATACCACAGGCCAAAACCATGATAACACAATACCGTCGGCTAAATACCATGAGAAACCCCACGTGTGGGCGCTTTACTGCCTTGAAGTGTGTGCACTGGGGTACGCACCCCATGAATGGGTAACCCGCGTATTTGGACGCGATCCCTGCACGGTATACCTACGGGTACGCACCTCCTGAATTGTTATCCTGCGTACTTCTTTATTTTCATCAAAAATGAGAGCCATGCCATGGGTGTTGCCATCAAGTACAACATCTGAAACATATAATCATACCAGAACCATAATGCCAACAATTATTGTTATGTCGGCACTGATTATATTGTGACCCCTTAGACTCCTATATATAGAAAGAAGGTCTTGTCACTTTTATCATTGAAGAATTGTTCATTTGTGTAATGTAAAGCTGGTTTCCCCATCGAAGAGGCTACTTCTGAAGTCATTGATCTATTTCATTCTTCTATTTTGTGAGCTAGTTGCATAACAATTGGTATCAGAGCTTTGGATTCTAGGGGTTTGCTGCTTGAAATAGGTCATCATGACATGTTCACTATAACTTTGTTTCTACGAATCTTCCGAAGATGAAAATAAAACACATTTGAGCTGAAATCATGATGAACCTTAGGACCAAATTTAAGATCTTGTCTCACTATATTTTTGGAGATATGCACTACGGAAGTTAGGGTTTTTGCAGGCTCCCAAATTCGATCTCAAATAGGTCACCTTGGGAAACTCGTTATAACTTTTTCTCTGAGCATTGGATTGAAATCTCGTAAACAGTTTAAAAAGTGGATGGAATTTAGTTTTATTTGTATCGTTTTCAGGTCCAAAGGTCGAAACAATGACAGGTGGCACTTCGTAGAAGTTTGCTCTACTGAACTAGTCTATACTCAGGTCAAAGTGGGAGATTTTATCTAACTTTTTCTTTGAGAATCCAATCTGGATCAGACTTGTGGGGTTGGAAAGAGGAAACAGAGGGCTATCACAAGATGAAATTGTAGACCTTGGAGACTCGCAATTACAAATACATAATAGATTCAATATCAATCTCCTTCAAAGAGAAAAAAAGGTATGTTGTCTTTGTAAAAAATTTGCATAAGTTTGGTTTGAAAAACTTGTTTGGAGTGATTCGAAGGGAATAGTGAAGCATGTTTATCTTTAATATATGCCTCAAAGACAGAAAATGGAAACACCTAGTAAGAAACCTGAAATATCTAGCATGACTCATGAAGAAGAGGAATAAATGCAACATGATATATCAAAATTACTAGACCAAGTGCAACAAATTTCAATCTCACAAAAAGTAACAGATGCTAAGATGGATGTTTTAAATAAAGGCGTGGAAGATATGATGAATGGTGTGGAAGCTAAGATGGATGGCATGGAAGATAAGATGGAGGGTTTAGAAGTAAACATTGAATATTTGAATAAAGACATGGAAGCTTTGAAAGGAGGTTTGACAAAGTTGCTACAAGAAATGATTCCTAATGGTGAAAAGGTAGTAGAGGAAACTCATGATGAGAAAAAAATAAATGTTAGTCATGATTTCATAGAATCTAACATTAGATTGAAGACCCACCATGTTCCAGAGATCAATATGATGAAGTTTGATGGAAAGGATCCCATAACATGGATACTACAGATGGAGCAATATTTCGATCTCCATAATGTGAAAAACACACAAAGGTTACGCATTGCGACTTTATATTTGGAACCCAATAATTTTGTATGGTATCAATGGATTTTCTCTCGTAAACAAATTTACACTTGAGCAATGTTTATGGAAAAAATGATAGCACATTATGAGGATACAAAAAGAAACACCTCTTTTAGCCAACTGATTAATCTCAAACAAAAGCGTTCAATGGTGGAGCACATTGAGGACTTCCAAAAATTGAATATAAGGGCAAAATATATTCCAGAGCATAGGATTTATGTGTTCATAGGTACTTTAAAGGATAACATCAAACGTGAGGTTCACCTTTGGGAACCTGATTCATTGGAGAAGGCATTCATGCTGGAAAGAAAAAATGAAAGCAAAATGATGGCAACAAGAAAGCCTACCAATAACAACTATAAAGATGGAAGTGTTGTTGCCCCTAGCCTTCCACAACCCACAAGGTTGACACCACAACAATTGGAAGAAAAAAGAGTAAAAAGGCTTTGTTACACTTGTGATAGAAAATACACTAAAGGTCATAAGTGAGCTGAGAAGAAATTATTTTACATAGATTGTGAAGAGGAAGAAGAAAAGGAACAAGAAACATTAAAAGAAGAGGATACACACCAGGAACAAACCCTAGAGAAAGAAGAAATGAATCTAACCATATGTTGTAATGCATTGGTCAGAATTACCACTCCTCAAATTATCAATATACAAGGACATATCAAGAAGAAAAAGGTAATAGTGTTGATTGATTCAAAAAGTATCCATAATTTTATTCATTGTAATATATCGAAGGAATTGAATTTCTTCCTATATCCAGCACTAGAGTGTCAAGTGATGGTTGTAAATGGAGGAACCATAAATTTATCTGGAAAGTGCCATAATATCAAGCTATCCATGGGAGAATATGTGTTTATTAGTCCAATGCTTTCCATTCCAATGGGTGGTGCTAATGTTGTACTAGGAGTCCAATGGCTACAATCTTTTGGGTATGATAGCTTTTAATTTTCAAGAACTCTTCTTGAAAAAAAAATTCAGAAGGAAAGGAAGTTGAATTAAGGGGTATCACAAGGAAACCGGGAAACATAATAAGCTCTAACGACATGAAAAAGCTTCTAATTAAAGAAAAACGTGGTGTAATTGCACAATTATGTTCACTAGAGGTTCCCACATTGAAATCATCTATTTCTCCAGATCTCCAAAAATCCTTGGACAATCATTACAATGTATTTGAGACTCCCAAAGGCCTCCCACCTATTAGTGATCATGATCGTGCTATTCATTTGATTCCATGAATTTTTTCTCCAAACATTAGGCATTATAGATATCCCATTGCCCAAAAGAGTGAAATTGAACTTATGGTTGCAAAAATGCTAAAGGCTGGTATAATTCAACCTAGTCAAAGTTATTTCTCTGCTCTAGTAGTATTGGTGCACAAGAAGCATGGATCATGGAACATGTGTCTCGATTATAGGGAGCTCAAAAAGCTCACTATTAAAGATAAATTTCCCATTCTTGTCATTGATGAATTATTGGATGAATTGCATGGATCAATTTACTTCACCAAGTTGAATCTTCATTCAAGATATCATCAAATCAGAATGAAGGTTAGAGACATTCCAAAAACAACAATTAGAACTCATGAGGGTCATTATGAATTTTTGGTCATGCCTCTTGGCCTAACCAATAAACTTTCTATATTTCAAGGTTTGATGAATTCCATTTTCAAACCCTTCCTTAAAAACTTTGTTTTAATATTTTTTGATGATAAACTAATATACAGCAAGTCTTGGAAGGATCATGTTCAACATGTTAATAGAGTTCTCAAACTATTGGAGGAGAAACAATTATAAGAAAAAACCACCAAATGTTTCTTTGGAGTACAAGAGGTGGAATATTTGGGTCATATTATATCTCATGAAGGTGTTAAGGTAGACCCTAGCAAAATTAAAGCCATTAAGGAATGGAAAATCCCTACATCCATAAAGCATTTGCAAGGATTTCTTGAGTTGACAGGGTATTATCACAAGTTTGTTAAGAATTATGGGAGAATAGCAGCATCTCTAACAATATTGTTGAAGAAAGATGCATTTACTTGGACTTTAGAAGCAACGAAATCCTTTGAGCATATTAAAGAGGTAATGTGCCAATCACTAGTCTTATCTACGCCAATCTTCACAAAAACATTTGTTGTGGAATGTGATGCTTCAGGAAATGGAATCGGTATTGTTTTAATGCAAAAAGAAAGACACATTGCTTTTGAAAGTCATCCAATCAAAGGAAAGTATTTACACAAAGCTATTTATGAGAAGGAAGTGTTGGAAATACTACATGCACTTAATAAATCGTGACCTTACCTAATGGGAAGACACTTAAAGGTAAAATCGGATCATGACAATCTTAAATACTTTTTAGAACAAAGATTATCTTCATAAGAGCAGTAAATATGGGTCAAAAAGATGTTGGGTTATGAATTTGGAATCATCTACAAAAAAGGGAAGAAAATTGTTGTTGCAAATGCACTATCGAGAAATGATGAGGATGTGGAAGCATTGATTTGTTCCATTTCTATTATCCAACCAGATTGGATAAACGAAGTAAGGGATGAATGGAAGAATGAAGAAGAAGTGTGGTAGCTCATTCAAAAGTTGCAGCAATATCCCAATACATATGATACATTTAGTTGGAAAAATGATTCTTTATGGTACAAAGATCTCTTATACCTCTATAAGAATTCCCAACTCAAGAAAAAGATTCTTATGGAATTGCACACCCATCCCTTAGGAGGGCATTCGAGATTTTTAAAAACTTACCATAGGGTTAAGAAGGAATTATTTTGGGATGACCTTAAATATGATATTCAAAAATTTGTGGTGGAATTTTCGGTTTGCCAACAAAATAAAGTTGAGAAAATACAGACCCTAGGTCTATTACAACCTTTATCCATTCTACGTTGGGAGGAGGTTTCAATGGATTTTATCACAAGTTTACCCAATTCTAAAGGAAAGAGTGTCATCATGGTGGTAATTGATAGACATACCAAGTATGCAAACTTTTGTGCATTATCTCATCTATTTAAAGACAGTATAGTTTCTATTGCATTTATGGAAACAATTCAAAAGCTACATGGAAACCCAAAGATTATTGTAAGCGACAAAGATCCTATTTTCACTAGAAGTTTTTTGACAAAATTATTTTCTTGTCTGGATACTCAATTAACTCATAGCTCATCTTATCATACTCAATCTGATGGGCAAACTAAGATAGTGATGAAATGTTTGGAATGATATCTTCGTTGCTTTGTATCTGATAAATAGACATAATGGGTCAAATGGTTGCCTCTAGTTGAATGGTGGTATAACACTTCCTTCCATACTATAGAAAAAATGACCCCATTTATGGAATTCTATGGATATCATCCACTGTCCATTACATCATATTTAAGAGAAAAATCTAAGGTTCAAGTAGTGGAAGATCACATCGAGCATCAACAAAAAGTTCTCCAACTCTTCAAGGATAACCTGACTTTGGTGCAGAATAGAATGAAACAATAGGCAGATCAACATCACAGCAAAAAAAAATTTGATGTAACTGACTGGGTATTTCTATGACTACAACCATACAAACAAATGTCCCTCAAGGAAGCTAAGAAGGATAATAAATTATCACCAAAGTATTATGGTTCGTACAAGGTGTTGCAAAAGATTGGTACTATGGCATACAAATTGGAACTTCCTGCATCTTCCCTAGTGCACCCAATTTTCCATGTTTCATGCTTAAAGAAGGTTATAGGTGACAAGCTACCAGTTCAAACAACATTGCAAAAAATTGACGAGGAAGGAAAAATCATATTGGAACCTGAAGCAGTCACTGAAACAAGAACTTGACAGCTACGAAATCAATCAATTTTAGAGCATCTCATCAAGTGGAAGAACTTACCCGCTGAAGATTCCACATGGGAGGATGAGAATTTTATACAGAAGCTTCCAGAACTACTCAAGCATTGAGGACAACACTTTTTTGAAGGAGAGGGGCATGTTAGGTCCCTATAATACTAGTGTATTCCCTTATTATTATTGTCATTGTAGCCCCTTATTGTTATTTTTGTGCCCATGTTGTCCCCATATTGTTATTATTATGCCCCATAGAATCCCACTATTGTTATTTTTGTGCCCTTACATTATTATTGTTATGTTGGCTCTGATTATATCGTGACCCCTTAGACTCCTATATATAGAAAGCAGGTATTTTCATTTGTATCATCCAAGAATTGTTCATTTGTGTAATGTAAAGGATGTTTCCCCCTCGAAGAGGATACTTTTGAAGTCATTGATCTATCTCATTCTTCTACTTTGTGAATTGGTTGCATAACAGCTCTGTAATGAGAATCATGAAAATACTATTTGTATTTCCTTCCTAATATAAAAGCATCACATTGCTTAAGTTTCCTAGGAATTTGTTATGAAACCAACTCACAAAAGGATAGATCAACTACTTAAAACTTATCCTCTTCAAGGGGGAAATCTCATTTACATTAAATAAATGAAAAATTATTGGATGATACAAATGAAAAGACCTCATTTGTATATATAGGAGACTAACTAGTCACAATATAATCAGAGCCTACATAACAATAATAATGTAAGGGTACAACAATAACAATAATGGGATTCTATGGGGCACAACAATAACAATATGGAGGATACATGGGAACAACGGTAACAATAAGGGGGTATACACTAGTATTATAGGGACCTAACATGCCCTTCTCCTTCAAAAAAGTGTTGTTCTCAATGCTTGAGTAGTTCTAGATGCTTTTGTATAAAATTTTCATCCTCCCATGTGGAAAACGGGTAATTTCTTCCACTTAATGAGACACTCTGAAATTGATCAATTTTCTAGCTTTTGGGTTCTTGTTTCCGTGACTGCTTCAGGATCAAATATGATTTTTCCTTCTTCGCTATGTTTTGGAAACATTATTTGTACTAAAAGCTTGTCACCGATAACCTTCTTTAAGCATAAAACATGGAAAACTAGGTGTACTTAGGAAGATGTAGGCAAATTCAATTTGTATTTCATGGTACTAATCTTTTTCAATACATAATAAGGACTGTAGTACTTGGGTAATAATTTATTATCCTTATTAGTTTTCTTGAGATACATTTGTTTTCATTATTGTAGCCGTAAAAAATCCTATTCACCTATGTCAAATCTCCTTTCACTGTGATGTTGATATGCATGATGTTTCATTCAATTATGCACCAGAGTGAGGTTATCCTTTAAGAGTTGGAGAACTTGTTGTTGATGCTAGATGTGATCTTCCACTACTTGAATCTTATAATTTTATCTTAAAGATGATGTGATGGATGGTGGATGATATCCATAAAGTGACATAAATGGTGTCATTTTTATTATAGTATGGAAGGAAGTGTTATACCACAATTCAACTAGAAGTAACCACTTGACCCATTGTGTTTATTTATCATATACAAAGCAACTAAGATATCCTTCCAAAAATTTATTCACTATCTCAGTTTTCCCATCAGATTGAGGATGATAATATGAGCTATGAGCTAATTGAGGACCAAGACAAAAAAAAAAACAAATTCCTTCCAAAATATTCCAGTGAAAATGGGATCTCTGTCACTTACAATAATCTTTGGATTTCCATGAATATTTTGAATTGTTTCCATAGATGCAGTAGCAAATGTACTAACTTTAAAAGGATGAGATAATGCACAAAAGTGTGCATAATTCATAATTATATCAATTACCACCATGATGACACTCTTTCCTTTAGACTTGCATAAACTTGTGATAAAATCCACTGAGACCTCCTCTGAATGCTGATTTGGAATGGATAAAGGTTGTAATAGAACCACAGTCTTAATTGTCTCAACTTTATTTTGTTGGAAAACCAAAAATTCTACCACAAACTTCTAAATATTATTTTTAAGGCCATCCCAAAAAAAATCGTTTTTGACCCTATGGTAAATTTTTAAAAATCTTGAGTGCCCTCCTAAGGGAGAGATGTCCAATTCCAAAATAGTATTTTGTTTGAGTCTAGAATTCTTACAAATATATAAGTGATCTTTGTACCATAATGAATCATTTTTCATGCTAAATGTATCAGATGTAGTGGGATCTTGTTGCAACTTTTGAATGAGGGACCACACCTCTTCATCATTCTTCATTTCATCCCTTTCTTTGGTTATCCAATCAAGTTGGATAATAGAAATGGAATAAATCAATTCTTCTGCATCCTCATCCTTTCTTGAGATTGCATCTACAACAGCATTTTTCCTCCCTTTTTTGTAGATGATTTCAAATTCATAACCCAATATATTTGTCACCCACTTTTACTTCTCTTCTGAAGATAATCGTTGTTCCAAAAAGTACTTAAGACTGTCATGATCTATTTTTACCTTAATTTGTCTTCCCATTAGGTAAGGTCGTCATTACTTTAATGCATGTAGTATTTCCAAAATTTCCTTCTCATTAATAAGTTTATGTAAATGCTTTCCTTTGATTGGATGACTTTCAAAAGTAATGGGTCTTCCTTCTTGCATTAAAACAACACAAATTCCATTTCCCAAAGCATCACATTCCACAATAAAAGTTTTTGTGAAGGCTAGCGTAGCTAAGACTGGTGCTTGGCACATTGCCTCTTAAAGATGTTCAAAGGCCTTTGTTTCTTTTGGAGTCCAAGAAAATGCATCTGTCTTCACTAATGATGTTATAGGTGCTACTATTCTCCCACAATTCTTAACAAACTTGCGATATTAATACCCTGTCTACCTGAGAAATCCTCAAATATGCTTTATGGTTATGGGGATTTTCAATTCCTTAATGGATTTAATTTTGTTGGGGTCTACCTTAACACCCTCATGAGATACACTATGACCCAAATATTCCACCTCCTGTACTCCAAACATTTGGAGGTTTTTGCATATGATTGTTTCTCATCCAATAGTTTTAGCACTCTATCAACATCTTGAACATGATCCTTCCAAGACTTGTTGTAGACTAGTATATCATCAAAAAATACTAACACCAATTTTCTAAGGAAGGGTTTGAAAATGGAATTCATCAAACCTTGAAATGTGGAAGGTGCATCAGTAACACCAAAATGCATGACCAAAAATTCATAATGACCCTCATGAGTTATGAATGTTGTTTTCATATTGTCTTCAATCTTCATTCTAATTTGATGATAACTTGAATGAAGATCCAGCTTGGTGAAGTAAATTACTCCATGTAATTCATCCAACAATTCATTAAGGACAGGAATGTTAATAGTGAACTAGTTGATCTCACTACAATATAGAAACATACACCATGATCCAACGTTCTTGTGCACCAATACTACTGGAGCAAAGAAAGAAATTTGACTAGGTTGAATTATACCATCTTGATGTTTGGAGGAACACTTCCTAGAATCAAGTGAATTGCATGATCATGATCTTGAATAGGTGGGAGGCCTTTGGGAGTCTCAAACACCTTGGAATGATTGTCCAAGACTTTTTGAAGATATGGAGAAATAGATGATTTCAATGTTTGAACCCCTAGTGAGCCTAATTGTGCAATTACGCCTCGGCTGTTATTTCTTCAAAATATTTGTCATGCCATTAGAGATGATTATCTTTCCAAGTTTCCCTGTGATACCCCTTAATTCAACTTCCTTTCCTTCTTTAAAAAAAATTAATAAAAGTTCTTACAAATTGAAATCTATCATCCCCAAAGATTGTAACCATTGGACTCCTAGTACAAAATGAGCACCACCCATTGGAATGGAAAGAATTGGACTATTCAATACATATTCTCCCATGGCTAGCTTGATATTATGACAATTTCGAGAGAAATTTGTATTTCCTCTATTTGAAACCATCACTTGACACTCTAGTGTTGGATATAGGAAGAAATTCAATTCCTTGGTTATCTTACAATGAATAAAAATATGGGTACTACCTGAATCAATCAAAACTACTACATTTTTCTTCTTGATATTTCCTTCTATCTTGAGAGTATTAAGAGTGATAATTCATGCCAATGCATTACAAGATATGATCAGATTTATTTCTTCTTTCTTTGGGGTTGGTTCCTAGTGTATATCCTCCTCTTTTCATGTTTCTTGTTCCTTTTCTTCCTCCTCTTCACAATATATGTAGAATAATTTATTCTCATCACACTTATGACCTTTAGTTTGTTTTCTATCACAACTGTAACAAAGCCCTTTTTCTCTTTTTTCCTCCAATTTTTGTGGTGTCAACCTTGTAGGTTTTGGAAAAGTAACACTTCCAACTTTATAGTTGTGAGTGGTAGACTTCCTTGTTTCCAAAATTTTGTTTTCAACTTTTCTTTCCAACCTGAATGCCTTCTCCAATGAATCAGGTTCCTAAAATTGTACCTTGTGTTGGTGGTTATATTTTAAATTTCCTATGAAGACATCAATCCTATGCTCCTCTCAAATATCGATTACCCTAATATTCAATTTTTGGGAGTCTTCAATGTGCTCCGCCATTGAACCCTTTTGTTTGAGATTTCTCTTTGTATCTTCATAATGTGCTATCATTTCCTCTGTAAAAATTGATCGGGTGACAATTGGTTTACAAGAACAAAGTCGTTTATACCATACAAACTGATTGGGTTCTAAATATAAAAATTTAATATGTACATTTTGTGAGGGTTGCACATCTTGTAGATCAAAATATTGCTCCAATTGTAGTATCCATGTTACTGGATCATTGCCATCCAACTTCCTCATATCTTTATTTGGAATTTGGTGGTTCTTAAACCCCACATTGGAGTCTCTAAAATCGTAATTCATATTCCTTTTGTCCTCATCATGATTTTCATGGATTACCTTGTCACCACCAAGAAGCCTTTCTTGTAACAACTTTGTCAACCCTTCCTTCAAACCTTCCATGTCTTTTGTTAAGCCATTCATGTCTCCTTTTAAACTATCCATGTCACCTTTTAAACCATCCATGTCACCTTTTAGTTCATGTTTAGTTACTCTTTGTGAGAGCGAAATTTGTTGCACTTGGTCCTGTAATTTTGATATATCATGTTGCAATTCTTCCTCTTCATCCGTCATAGTAGAGCTCTCTTAGGGCTTAATGGGTGTAGAAATATTTTTATTATGAGGAATTTTAGAACTGAATACTAATATCTATGCTTCAATATGCCCTTGGAATCACTTCAAACCGCCTTTTCAAACAAAATTTATGCAATGTTTAAAACAAAATACACACCTTTTTCTTGGTTTTAGGAGCTCAATATTGAAATGGTTGTAACTCTATAATTTTGGATCTCCAAGTTTTGAAATTTATTCCTGTGGTATATCTTTAAGTCTTATTTCCAGCCCCACAATTCGGATCATGATTGGATTCTTCATGAAATATTTATGCCAAATCTCCCACAATGTCCTGATTATGGACTGGTTCAGTAGAGCGAAGTTCTACGAGCTACCACATGTCATTGTTTCACCCTTCGGCACTAAAATTGCTACATGAAAAAATAAAGTCCGTGCAATTTCAAAAACGTTTTACAGAATTCAAATACGATGCCTAAAAATGAAATTTATGACAATTTTTCGTAGGTCACTTATTTGAGACATAATTCTAGAACCTGCAAAAACCCTAACTTCCTCAAATCATATCTCCGAAAATGTAGCGACCCAATATTTGAAACTTTTATATGAATTCCAACAAAATTTCAGCTCCACATGGTAAAAAATTCATCTTTTGAAGCCTTGTAGAAAAATATTTATAGCGAAAATTCCAAGATGACCTATTTGAAGAAGAGAAAAGCTAGAATCTAAAGCTCTGATACCAATGTTATCAACCAACTGACAAAAAGATATATCAACAACTTAAAAATTATCCTCTTTGAAGGGGAAACCTCCTTTACATTACATAAATAAACAATTCGTGTATGATGCAAATGAAAAGACCTCCTTTGTATATATAGGAGTCTAAGGGGTCACAATATAATCAGAGCCTACATAACAATAATAATGTAAGGGCACAAAAATAACAATAGGGGGCTTCTATGGGGAACAAAAATAAAAATATGGGGATTACATGGGCACAAAAATAACAATAAGTGGGGATACACTAGTATTATAGGGACCTAACAGAATTGTAGGCAAACCAGTAACACCATTTTTCTTCAAAAAACAAAGGTTGTCATACTTCAAGTGTCCAAATCTAGCATGCCATAAAAGACTTGACGGAAATATACCTTAATCATACTGATAACTATATGAAAATTTTTGTGCACGAGCATAGTTTTCTTGCAACTTCAAAATTCTTTCTTCATCCATCTTAAGTCATGACAAGTGAGTGATATGATGCATTTTTGACCTCAACCTTGCCATCAAATATATGAATAGAGTGTCATTGTCAACGGATGTGGAACAAAGACAAAAAGTTTCTCCTCAACTCTAAGACATATAAAACATCATGTGGAAGAAAATATGGAAGACTACGAAGTTTGAGCCTAATGGTGCCAAGCATTGATGGCTTGAGTTTTAACTTGTTGCAAAATATACTGCTCCATCAACAGTATCAGTGAATTCTTCAAAGAAATATCTTCTGAAATTCATGTGGAAAGTTTCTCTTGAATCAAGCAACCAAGCATCGTTCCATGAAGCAAGTGAAGCATTGAATAAGTCTTCAGTGACTCCAATGTTGCAATGTGCCACAACATAATGAGCAGACTCGGGTGCTTTTCCTTTCCCTTTGTCAGTTTTTTTACCTTTTCCTTAATTTCTTTCCTTCTCAATTATATCCCAATGTAGTTTACATCTGGATGCATCATTTCCATCTCTATTGCATCATATGTAATGAATATTAGACCTTTCCCCTTGGAAATGTCTTCCCCCCTGCCTCTAAAATTCTTCCTTCCTCTTCCTCTTCGACCACCTCTTCCTCTAGAAGAATCATGTGCATGATTCTTCTCTTTTTGTGCAAGGCACACAACTTCTTCAAAAGATTGAGGAGTTTTCTTCTTCCCAAAATCCTTGTCTCTTTCAATAAACTTATTTTCATGGGATTCAAAGGTAATCTTCTTGAGTTTTCCACTTGCTTGCAATGACTCAAGATAATGTGAATAAGTGGGATATAGTGCCTTGACGTAAGACATGAGAGGTATATCTATTTCAACACCAGTGGATTTTATGTTATGCATAATGGATCTTACTTCTAATCCTAAGGCAAGAGGGTCATCATTTTTCAATTAAATATTGAACAAATTAATCATCAATTGAACAACTTCAAGTTTAGAGTGTGAGTCATACAATCCGTTCAACTTCTTTAAGGCTTCAAAGGAATTTGAAAATGGTGAAATATGTCGAATCACCTCTTCATTTATTGAAACTCAGTCAAGGAATAGGCCTTGAAGTTCTTGTTTTCCCAAATGGAAAGCTCCTTATCTAAAGTGGGATTTCAGGTGCATTGTCTCCTTCTCCTTCACAAATCCCTTTCCACAACTCATTTAAAATAAGGGTGTGTTTTATATTCCGGTACCACTAATGGTAGTTCTCTTTGCCAGTGAGAACTACTCCCACTATGGAAATAATGGAATGCATGATCAAACTTGATATGGGCCCAAAATAATCACAATACTCGCAACAAACCTGATGTCCTTCCAGTAAAAATATCTTCAACTAAAAATGTAGGTTCTCATATTAACCACTTTATATGAACCATATGTATGAATCAACACATATAAAACCATATATGCCTTCAATACCATATATCATGCTTGATTTTATACCATTTCATATTGTACTCTCTTTACTTCATACCATATATATATCAGTTATATATTATATACCATACAACTTAAGGCCTTCATAAAACTTTAACGCATAAAGAGAAACTTTAAAGCATATGGTTATGGGTCTACCAATATTTATCCACAACTGTCACCCAATGATTTTTTTCAATGTTCAACACATATTTTTTATTAAATACTTCAACCAGCATACAATACATACCATTGACTAATGATAAAACTACAACAACGGGGGTCGACTTGCTGAGTCAATTTGGTAGCTACAATGCTGAGCTTCCTTGATGATTCATCGAAGTAGATTGGTGTTGGCCATGGCTAGTGAGCACAAGCAAGAGAGAGAACCTCCAGTTGCAAAGATAGAACCCTGACTTGTTCTTTATACTCCTTCTTTAGTGTAATGGATGTCCTTGATGGAACTCACAATATTAACCTCTGCATGAACTCACAACGTTGATTATTAATGACTTCCATTATAGGACCTATGACATTTGAAAATTCCTCCATTACATTGCAAGCTAGCAGAGCATGGACTATCCTCTTCTCGATGTGAAAGAGGTAATGCAACGATGTATATTGTGCAGTTGCGGTGGTGTTGATGGGATTTGGCGTCGCCCCTGAAATCTTAGGCCGCACAAATGTACCAGCTCTTGAAAGGCCTATAGTACTAGCATGATGCCAATATGCCTTAATATTTAAAGCTCGACAATACTCTATTCAATTACTACCATGAGAGAAATTTTTTTTTCTATTTTGATTTCCACACTCATCGCACCACAAATAGAAAAAAACTGGATACTCAGGTCGAAACTTCAAATACAATAGAGGGACAGAGAATAATGGTAGGAAAACTGAGACAATGGCAGGAGTTACAACAAAAAGGATAATTTTGGGAATTGGCTATGATACCATGTCATGCCAGGAGTAACTCCACGAATTTGAAATGATTTTCATTAAGGGAGAATATTAATATATACAAGGAGAGGGATATTATTGGGTTTCATCTTCCAATGTTTCTTTGTCTTCCAACTTTCTTTTATTTTTACTATTTACAATATTTATATTAGTTTACCTAATCCTAAATATTAGGTGTCAAGAAAAGGGATATTGGTTGCAACAACAGATCGAAATCAAGTTTACATTAAAGATTTTTATCTTCAAGCCATAAGGAGAAGAAGAAGACTGTGTTCATCTTTCAAGAGTACACGAAGAAAGAAGAAAAAAGAGTGGCTTGACACTGCCAAGTCATCAAACAGTCCATGTCATCGGTGTTGTGTCATATCATGTCATGCCATATCATGAGTCATCATGTGCCACGTCATTTTATGGAATATGTAAATTCTATATTGTAAAATGTAATGTAAAGTGGAAGTCGAAGAGTCATCTATGTAATGTGAAAATTCATGTAGGAAGTTGAAATATCATCAAGAAGTCAAATATTCATGAGGGTAGTCCAAGAGTCACAAGGGAGGTGATGGATCACCCCATTTGTTATATATACACCCTCATTGCTCATTTAAGGGAAATTTCACCTTGGCTCCTCCTATCAAGCATTAGAGAGGGAGATCATTCTCTTGGAGGAGAAAGTGGTTGCTCTAATGCTCCATTATTGGGGCTAGTGGTGTTCATTGTCTTGATGTATCTTGGAAATTTACTTAATTCAGAAGCTCGTTGAGACAACTTGAACTATTTTGATGGATTTGGTATTTATCTCGCTGAAGGTGTGTTTTATGTGTTTTAACAATCATTCCTTCTAAGTGAATTATTTTTCTAGATTTCCAACGATTCATTTATATTTCATGCTCATGTGTCTTTTCTAGATTAATAATTTTACTTGTATTTAAAAGGCTCACTTTTATCTCCCCTTTCAATAGAAGAACCTTGATACAATACTGAGTTGAACAACCACAAGGTATATTCACTCGCTAATCCAAAAATACTTGTGTATTACTCTCTTGTGCTTAACATTGAAGCCAAGGCATATCTTTAAGAATATGGCAGTCGAGCCTTATTTCCAGAAGGGCTACCACAACAAATAGTGCGAAGTCCAATTGGGAATTTTCATCAGGAAGAACCCCTTACATGTTGGTGGTATCCAACACTGTCAATAGTAACCAAAATTTGTCACCCACCTGAAACTTATGTGGTACATGATGTTGATCATGTTGTTATTTGTACTTGGCATTGGATTTATCCAAGATGTCATGAATCTGTTGGCAGATCTACTAGATGCATTCAATATATTTGGTTGATTTATCAGCCTTAGATTCTACATGTGTGGAATCTACCTGTGTAGTCACATGAGGCATAACAACATCAATCAGACACAGTAGTTCAAATCCTAGACCCACTTGAAACGGTTTGTGTCTAGTCGAGCTATGGAGAGCTCTATTATAGTTTTCCTGCACATAAGGAAATCTCTCATCCCATGTTTGCAAATGCCTCAAGTTTTACATGTCTACTATGTACGTGATCATCCTGTTGAAAACCTATATTTTTCCATCAATCTAGGGATGGAATGAAGTCGACTTGGTGAGCTTGGTGTCCAATCATGATCAGAGGCTTGACCAAAAAGTGCTCAAGAACCTACTATACCGATATGATATAATGGCCCGCGGGATCCCAAAATGTACCCACACTCATTTGAAGAATATTTTTGCATTTTCCTATGTTGTGATACTCTTCTTACAAGTCACTAATATAACTATGTTAGAAAATATATCCACGACCAAAAGTACACAGTCATTACCATGCTTGGTGGAAGGGTTTCAAAAATATTTGTGGAAAAAACCTATTATCATTTGGACACCCTTTGGTAGAAGGGTGTCCAAATAGATAGTCCATGGAGATGGATTCCCGATGCTATTTTGGAGTAGGCATAGGAGTGTACAGGCCTTTCTTATTGATGGTTGGCTTGGAGATGGCACAAGCAATGTAGTATCTTATATATTTTCCAACATCTTGTCGAATTTTTTACCAATAAAAACAATTTTGTAGTACTGCCATAGTTTTTTCCACACCAAAGTGTCTTGCAACCTAACTAGAGTGTGTCTCCGAAATTAGCTTGGCACACTCGCTTGAAGGAACACAAAGGTGGCTCAGGTAGCATGATAATGTGTCCTAGAGGTCGAAGTCTGGAACTTTCTTTCCATCCACTAGAATTTGGTATGTGGTGGCGAACTCTAGATAAATTTTGTATAGTTGTTGCCATCTAGAGGTATTGTGGCCACAAGAGTTGAGAATGGTGGTCATTGCTACAACCAGGGGCCGATTGAGGCAATTTTCAACATGATTCGTGCTTCCCTTATTGTATATAATGTTTAATGGAATTGTTGCATATATGTGGACCACTTTTGATGGTGATTGATTTGTAGCTTCACTTATGTCTATATAAACTAAAGAGGTTGGTGATTTATGTGGATGACTATATCCTCCCCAAAAATGTAATATTTCCATTGCTGGCAAGCATGCATGATGGAATACATATATTTATCATAGGTAGGGTATTTTTGAATTGTATCAGAAAGTATCTCACTGTGATAAGCCAGCGGATGTCATTGTTGGGTGAGAATTACACTAATAGCGTAGTCAAAGGTGGCTATCTCAATTTTAATTTTTTTTTGCAGGTCTGGAAAGGTGAGTAATGGGGTAGAGCAAAGAAAATGCTTCAGTTTAATGAATGTATTCTATTTGGACTTGGACCAAAAAAAAATTACTTTCACTCTACCCTTAGTAACTTGACTCAAAGGCCAAGTGATATGAGAGAATCCCAACACGAACCTTTGATAAAAATTGGCAAGGCCTAAAAAGTTGTGAAGCTTTGTTAGAGTGGTTGAGGCTCGCCAATCCTGAATGAATTGGATCTTAGCCGAATCTACATGTATTCCTTGTCCATCAATTATGTAGCCCAGATATTGGACCTGGCTCATGTCAAAGGTGCATTTCTACAAGTTGGAACATAGTTTTTACTAATGTAGGGTTTGAAGGACCTACAAAATGTGTTGCAATTGATCTTTCTAACTCTTTATACTAAATATCAGGATGTCTTCCAAATATGAAACCATGAACAAGTTGGTGAAGTTCCACAAAATGTCATCCATCTGCATCATAAAAATTTTAGGGGAATTTGTTAACCCAAAAGGCATGACCAACCACTTAAAATGGCCCTCCTTCGATTCTATTGGAATGTAGGGATCACTAGACTTCAAATCGGTCTTTCGAAGTACTTGTCCCCATTGAGCTATTCAATAAGGTCATCAATCCGTGGGATTGGGTACATATTCATAATAGTGATTTCATTTAGTGCCCAATAATCAATGCAGAGTCTCCATGTTCCACCCTTCTTCTGTACAAGGACAATCGATCTCCCACAAGGTGAGGAACTTGGTTAGATGTTCCCTTTTTGTAGCAACTCCCAGATTTTCCACTTGATTTCTTAATTTTCCATAATAGAGTAGTGGTATATTGGCCCATTGGGAAAAGGTGCTCTAGAAGTCAGATTGATTGAATGCTTGACCTAACAGTGCAAAGGTACCCTTGTGGGGGAGGAGAAGATGTCCATGTATTATTCCACAACCTTATCCACCTTCTTTTGTTGCGTGGTGGAACCCTTCCCAAGGGCCATGGATGTGGCCACAATATTCCCTTAATTTTAGAGAAAATAAAAAAGAAAACAAACTTCTTGATATGGGTGATGATCTTACTACATTTCTTAGAAGAGATAAAAAATATTGTGGTATGAGGGGCTACCTTCAATATCCTATATAACCTATTTCCCAAAGTAATAATAACAATGCAAGGTTTTGAATCTGAAGCGAACAAAGTTCGTTCTTCAAGTTAAACGCTCCTAAAGATATGGAATATGAAGATATCCTTTGAGGATACAAAATATTATATATCAAATGTATGAATAATGATGATACAATGAGAGTGAGGAGCCTACTTATATATATTAGGCAGGTGCCTCTTCGTGGAGAGTCATGTCCCATTTAGACATGCTTCTTCAACCTAATTACTAATTAACTAATCATTATTACAATTATCCTCATTTATTTATATTTATAATATTTATATATATTTTATTCGTAACATTGTCTTCCTCCTCAAAAATATTTTTCCTTAAAGCTTGTTAATGAAAAAGGCTTGATCTCTTTTTTAGTTTCGGATGTCTTTTTGTCTCAGAACTGTCATCTTTGTCAATACATGTTGATATGATCCTCTATGTGACAAACAAAACTTCCACACTGAGAAGGGATCAGACCATCCTAGATTAATCTTCTTTGGAATATTCTAATCACTGGAATTTTGTAATTGTTAGGGCCTAAATCTACCTCAAGCTAAGAAAGGTAGGTCTAGGGTAACTTCAAACCACAATTTACCTAGTAGCTAGCCCTACCAGGTCGGGAGAGGGCTCTCTCCTTATCAATCTCAATGAAAAATTATCAAGGAAAGCTTGAGATGACTGATATAAAAACTAATTTTAGGCTGGGTATGCTTGCTCAAAATAATTTGATTGATTTTAATGGTTGGTTGCTGGATCAGATGGGGAAGGCAGTTTTCGGTCCGGGAAATGAACACAGATTTGCAGAGGTTTTTGTGGGGCGAGGTAGGCAAGTGTATTATCACTATGAAATGAGTGTAATGGTGAGTCTAAATACTGGTGAGGAGATGGAGAGTTCATGCCATTGTCATGATTCCTCTTCAAACAGTAGAAAACATGTAGAACTAAATAAACCCCAAGGTAGAGCACTGAAACACCAATGAATTCCACCTTTAAACTTGATTCATTTAGTTATGTAGAAAGAGAGAGATGATGGCACACATAAACATAAGATAAAATGAAATTACAAAGAAGAACACAATGCTAAATCACATTACCACAAGAATCCCACAAAATGCTGCAAAACCCTGGTTTATTTCCTTGCCAAACTGCAAAAGTGATGTACAAAGTAGCTCAATGCATCCACAAGAGTCCAACCTTGACAAATGGCTAAGAAAGTACAAGATATATGCATCAAACCACCCCTTCTAGCCATTAGGGGTCGAATCCATGAGTCTAGGAGCTGTTTCAACAAGATCTAAACTAGGAACTGAAAAATAGGCAGTGGAACAGCTTGTCTCTAAAACCATGGAAACTGATTCATTCAGTTCAAAACCACATACAACTAATATATCTACCTCCTTAAGTCAATTTTCATCATTTTTACATCAAATTACATCAATTTACATCATGAATTTTACCATGAGAGAGAAAAAGTCAAACTGGTAGAAGACTAGGCGAAATTCTGAGCAAACAGGCAAAAATGGCAAATTTTTCTCCTATGCGTAGCGCCGCTGATTCTATGCATAGCGCTTTTCTAGGCCAGTTTTGGAAGGCTTCCCGAAGTCCAAATCATGTGCAGGATAGCTCATTGGAAAGCTTGACGAGTATACTTTCTGGAGCAACTTGAATGTTTTGATTTGGAGTCCATTTTCCCCTCCAAAAATTCAATCTCCCAAGATTGCTTCCTGTGTGGCAAAAAAGTGGCAGAGAGGGCATTTTTTGGGTGTTTTTGACCCTTTTGGAGGTCCAAAACTTGTCAAAAATTCCCATCCATTTCTAAGCATGCATATTTTTTCATGCTGATTCCAAATATGTAAGCCATTTTTCAAGAATATTTCTCCATCAAAAGAGTAGCGCAGGTGGCGCTACGCACCTGCCAAAAAAACCTGTTTTTTGCCTCAAAAAATAAAAAATGACAAAAACTTCACCAAATTTCTTGAAATTTGGCATGAGTGATCCTCTTCATGTGCTATGCTGGGCCATTGATACTTCAGCCAAGATCTTGAGCTTGTCTTGCTCTTTTTTGACTTTCAAGGCTCTTCTTAACTTGGCTTTTAGGGTTCTTATCCTTGTCTTGCAAATTTTGTTTCGGGCCAAATAGTGATAAGCCATGTGGCGCAACATTTTCTTCTCCTTGTTAGCCTTGTCTAGCAAATTTTCAAGGTGGATATTCACTCTTTCCAATCATGATTCTCGTTCAGCCTCTATTTCTTGCTCTAGTGAAGTTAGCTTGATTTTCCTTCTCTTTGCCAATTGTCGGTTTTCCCTTATGTTTTGCAGCTCCATGATTGTTTGTTTGTCCTCCAATTGCTTGTTCTATTGCTCAAGGTAATTAATGATCCATTTAGCCCTCTCAAGGTCAAGTGATAGGCTTTGGATCTCAACTTCTTTCTCCTTGATGATCTCATCCTTAAGCTTTGAGCTTTGGGAGCCCAAATCAATGTCCTCTTCCTCAATAAAAATGAAATCCTTGTCTTGGCCTTCAGAAGGCCCTCCATCATGCAATGGTTTTTTTCCTTTGTCTTGTACCTACTCTGCTGAAGAAGAAGGTAAAGCCCCTTTCACCCCGGGTGAATATAGCATTTGCCTGTTTTCTGGTGAAGAGAACGAGACCCCTTCCACCCCTGGTGGAGATAATACTCGTTTGGCAGCTTCAAATAGTCTCCTTGTGCCTTTCTCATAAGTGAAAAACACAGGCACACCTATAGGACATTCTTATGAACATCTAGCTAGTTTGAAGGCCCTCCTTCCTCATGAAGCACCGATGGAGTCACTTAAGGGCTTTTGAATACCTCATGTGCAATGAAAGTATCCCATGAAATATTTAACAAGCTTAGCTGATGCAAAACAACAATTTTAATCAATGAGAAATGGTAAATGTTGTTAAAATGCTAAGGAAGAGGTTTCCTTTGCACATAATGAGCCATTTTCTCAATATTCCAACATATAAAGTATGGAAGATTCATCATCCTCACTCTTGTGAAATGCATCAGCAATCTGACATGGCATGTATATAGACAGCAAAACCTTCCCTCACAGGTGAAATATTTGATAATGAGTTTAATGAGTGGAGCATAAGTATCTTGCAAGAATTTGAAAGGAAATACCCTACTAATTTGCCTCCGATAAGTAGCCTTGATGTAAGGCTCATAGTTCTCTCTACCCACATGTTGCCCCTTATTCCACTATTCACCCACATTAGGGATGCCTGTTGTTGTTACTATGGTTTCAGGTGTCAAGGTGAAAGAGACACCAACTAGGTTGACCTGGCCATTGTGAAGATTAAGAAAAAATAACCTAGCAAGCTCATGATGATATTGCACCCTCTCCACCATTTCACAAAACTGATAACATGATTGATGTTTAAAACAGGCTACTGCAAGAGGGCAAGCAAGTAACTCTGTAAGAGTGTTGGGCTCCTCCCGGATATGTTTTCCTCCTTTATGTGGTTTTCTTGGTGCATGAGCCTCTTGGGAAGAGTCACTGATAGTTTCATCATCCCTTTCATATGCTGATTCTGTTTCCATACTTGCAAATTTGGAGTGAAAGTTGATGAGTATGAAGATATTTTTCTTTCAGGTATGAGGGTGAATAAGGTGACTGTTGTTTTTCCTTTTGGGAAATCTGGGATTAATTGATAATATGATTGTTAATGAGGGTTTTGATGGTGGAGGAATGTAATGAGGGAATAGGAAATGGGATTAGGGTTTTGGGAATGTATAGGGTTAATGTGTAGGTGTATAGGGCTTAGGATTTGGTAATGGGAGTGAATACCAATGATTTTGGGAGGGGGAAAGAGGAAGGGATTTAGGGAAATTTAATGACAAGGGAAGGGAATGGGGTGTGGAAGATAATCAAAATGGAATTAACAGCAAAAACAAAACCCTATGCAACTTTGGCAGGACAATTTCAGGGACAGCTAGGGTTTGTTTTTTAGACACATAAAACACCACCAAAGATGGGAAAATTCCTTGCTAAACTAGATGAGAGGCTATACTTACTTGCCAAGAGGTTATTTATGCATTTGGAGGCAGAGGAGGGCGATAAAATTGGTTTTGGAGCTTAAACAGCAGATGCATAGCACTGCCGCCCAGGTGCGTAGCGCGCATTCTATGCCTAGCGCATGACCAAATTGCAGTTCAAAACCTGCGCCAGATGCATAGCACCAAGCAGGTGCGTAGCGCCACCAAATTTTCATGATTTTTGCCTCATTTTTCCTCTTTCTCCCACAAACCCGATTTTTGTTCTCCAAGAGTGAATTTGCACAATGAAATGACAAAGAGGACTTTTTTCACTTTAAATATGAATGAATTTAATTTTTCATCCATCTCAAACCTGCTTTTCTATTCTTAAAGTCACTTTTGATTTTGAACTATGTTTTTCCATTGAAATTGACTTTTCTTAATCATTTGACAAACTGATGCATTGATACTTGTGTTTTTTCTTGCAGTGGCTAGAGTTGGCAAGGTAACCAAGGGTAGTACCTCTGAACTAATTACATATAGAAAAGATTAAAATTACATAAAATTTTATACATGGAAAAATAAAACTCTGTTTTCCCTCAAAATAGGGTTTTGAGGAAAAACTCACTTATTGAGTATATCATCATTGAAATTTTGATCTTGAGACCTTATTTGACCTCCTCATGTGCCTACTGACCCTTATTGAGCTTTTCCATTACTATGGTGACAAACCCTATAAATGGCTTTTGCAAATGTAATGACAAAACATGACTGAAAATGACCTGAACTTGTGAAAATAGGCCAGCAAGTAAAGACCATGAGGGAAATTTGATAATGAACCACTACCATCAATTGATCCATGACCTAATGGAATGCAACTGATCAGATGGGACACCTAACATGCATGCAAAAAGAGAATTTGATCACTGATGGAGGGATGAAGATACCAACACTAATAGTAACAAATTGTCATCATATGACTGGATTGAGGTTACATTAATATTCTTTGGAACATCAGTTTGTCATTTCTATTCTAAATGGTCCCGACACGTAGCATGGTTGATTTGTCTACTCTCATGATTCAGATGTCGATAGGGAACTTTTTTGGTTTGACTTTCCCTTATTAGGTGTGTGGAAATCTTTTGATTTACTTCAGGTGATGATGTTGTTGAGTTGGTTACATAACCTTCACTTGGGATTTTTATCATCTGAACTGCAACATATAAGTGTGTATTTTCTTCAACTGACTTGCCTTCTTCTTGAGTTGTCATATTCACTGGATCGATGTTCGTTTTTTCTTCAGCTTGAATTTCTAAATTTGAATATTTTGGTGCTTCCTTTTCAACAAGTTGTTGCCCCTTGTTTTCCAACAACTTCTTATCCTTCTTAAGCTTCTTAATTTGCATTAGTAATTTTTCACTGTGGTCTCTAAATTGAGAAACTTCCTCATTCTTGTCAGCAGTGATTTTTCAACTTCCTTTTGCATATTTTGTATCACTTTTTCACTTTCCTGAAGAATTACTTTTGAGATTTCTTGTATGTTTGTTGGCGTCATTGAATCTGGCTTCAAAGTAACATCTTGTAGAGTTTGTTTTTTCTTTTTGTGGGAAAATGTCAAAAACTTCTTTTTTGTATTTAGAATAAAGAACCCTAGAGTTTCCATCCAGGGTGAACCTAAAATAACGTCACCTTGATCACTCCATAGGGTTTGAATTGAGAATTGTGATACGAATGTATAATCTCCAACATTTAATTGTAAATTGGTTATGCCATATATTTTGTTGTTAAAATAGTCAAAATTTTCAATTATATTTGACTCAAAAATCACTAATTCGTTTTCGATTTTAGGTTTTATATAGTTTTTATTTTCAACTAGTGAGATAGCGATAGTAACATCTTTTGCCGCAATAGACCCTTTAATTATAAATAGCACTAAGGTGTATTTATAATTAGTCTATGGGAATCTTCCGGCCTTCATTTCTGTATTAGGCTCCATTTTGCTTCTCGAGATGAACTTTGTTCAATCTCACCCTTCCCTTAATATTAATACCCTCCAACTATTGGATAACTTCAATAACCCTTTTCCTAATTCAAAACTTGAACTTTTAATGACTTGAACATTCTTTCTTTCTTTTTTCTTTTTCTTTTTAAGATTTAATATCTCCTAAATAACTTTTATTCTTTTTTCCATAACTCTTAATTCCCTTTTTACTTGAGTGCTTACTTATTTAAAAAAAAAAAACAACCTCTCCCTCTTGAAAAAGACCCTTTTTCACCTTGATATATAATGGCTTTTTCCTTTTATATATGTTAGATTTATAGCCTCTCCCCTTTGTTTAATGTATATAATGGCCTTATATCACTATTGAATGCTCTTCAAATTGCTTTAGATGATATATTTTTATGAATAGCAGAGGCTTAATAGTCATTAAAGTATATCCATGACTTCTGGAAGTAACGTTCGGTGTTTAGACTAGCATACAAATATTGTTTTAACACTTCTTTGTATTTAAAAAGAACCTTAATATCTATTTATATAATCAATGTAATCGTGTATCAATTATCAATGCAAACATTTATCTACAGTCACAACTTTTTAACATAGTTGTTACTGTTCACCACCTTCACAGGCAGCTACGCTATGAGGATTTCTAAAATTCCTTGAGACTCTTTATTCATGACCAATCACGCTAAATAAATTTCCTTTGACAGGATAAAATCTTTAAAATAATTTTTTGGAAAGAGCCCCTGTAGTAGTGATATTGGACCATTATACATAGGTGATTGATTTGTAAGTGGTCTAATGATGTTCCCAATTTTTTTGTGAGTATACGTTGGCCTTATTTTCATCGTTGATAGAGGAATTCACCTTCCCACTTGCTTCGAATGTTATTATTTAGAAGATGGATGGAGCGATTATGGAATTGGTGGATTTGGCTGCAACTGGCAACCCGATGAGGCTTTGTAATTAAATCGATGGGTTATGATTGAGTTGTATTTTTCTAAGGCTATGGTGGTCGTGTGACAGTGATAAAGCCGACTGTGGTTGATTGTCTAGTGATAGGTAAGTTGTGTTGGTAGATCTGGCAGTGGCGTGACTACAAATTTTAGAGAGGGCAACGAGAAAGTCAATTGAGGCAACTCTATCGAGTGGTGATTGATGGATGCAAACTGCCAGAACAATAGGGTGGCAGAGACCTAATTGCAAGTAGTGATAGGAATGACAGTTGTGGATATGTGGCATGGGGTGGATAACGTAGCGGAAGGGCTACACGTGGCTTGTGGGAAGGAATTGGTGTTGCGTAGGGGAAGCTTGGTTTTTTGGCAGTGGTTGTGAGCTTGTGTGTTGCAGCTCCATGGATGTATGTGTCATGATTTCGCTTTGTGGGTTGGGTTGTGTACAGGGTTATTTAATTTAATTTTTTTTATTTTAATATCAGATTTATTTATTTTTTTAAATAATTTTTTTTAATATATTTTCTCTTCTTTTTTTTTTCTTTTACAAAAACAACCAAGGGCCTTTCACAACTCAGCAATGGAGAAACTCCAAAAGTGCAGTGAAACGCTTCATTCTTCATGAAACCTTGATGGCCATAGGCCGGGATTAGACATGCCTCTGATACCAAATGAAGCGAACAAAGTCCGTTCTTCAAGTTAAATGCTCAAGAAGACTTGGAATATGAAGATATCCATTGAGGATACAAAATATTATGTATTAAATGTATGAATAATGATGATACAATGAGAGAGGGGTTTGCTTATATATTAGGCAAGTACCTCTTCATGGAGAGTCTTGCCCCATTTAGACATGCCTCTTCAACCTAATAACTAATTAACTAATCATCATTACAATTATCCTCATTTATTTATATTTATTTATTTATTTATTTTTTATTCGTAACAGAATCCTACACAACATTACACTCCACAAGTATGGTTGGCCTAATAATACATCGCAGACTTCAAGAGGAGCAACATCACATAGTATCTCATCCGTGAAGCGCTTGATGTTGTAGGTAAGGAAACACTATTAGCTGGCACGAAGATCTCATCGTTGGTGGAGCCAAGGAATGATGTATGGTTGCAGGTTTGGTGTGGTTGATATGCCCAACCACTTAATGACCTCTACTAAGATGAGGCTCTTTTGGCTTCCATTGTCGATAATGAACTTCATACAATACCCTTTCACCCATGTCTGATAATGGGAAAGACACTCCCCTTCCTCTGGGTCTTCGGGCTCAATCTTCTAGACCTTGGTGGTGGAAACGATGGTGCAGGGCTCTGCATTGATAATTTGCTTCCCTTTTTCGTTCCCCTTTTTAGGTTCCAACTCAGAGTCAGAAAATCTATATGACTCTAAATCTTTCAGCTCGATCACCAGTGACTACTTGGTGTGACACTCATTTGTGTTATGACTGGGGCTCTTCTGGAACTCATACCTATGTCCTTCTTCATCTTCGTGGTGTTATTATTTTCTTCTGGCTTCGATGGGTTGTCTTGGGTCACCCCATAGTGAATTTGTCCTATATTTTGAGGTTTGCGGGTGCCTTTTCTGTGATTCGAATTTGCAGATCTAAAGTCTTGCTTCTTCTATTTAAATTTATGCTCAATTTTGACAGCATATTGGTATGAAGTTCCCAACAAAGAGATGTCCAGGAACTCCATCTCATCCTGGATGTATTTTTGTAGATAGCCATGGTACTTGAGTGCCATATGCCGCTCAAAATACTTTATACCCAACTTCATGCAAAGGGCATAAAATATATTTGTGAACTCTGGCACATCTTAGTCCCTTCCCTGCTACAGTATGGTCCATTTTATGTACTTATTTTCATAGCTCCAAACGAGGTAATATTGTTCCTTGATGGAATACCGGAAAGAATTCCAAGTGGGTGCAACTAGAAATAATGAGGGTTCCTTCTCGTCCCTCTTCTCATGGTAGGTTTCCCACTAGTCCTTGACATGGGGGTAGGATTTGAGGAGTACAAAAGTAACCTTTTCCTTATTTGAAAATTATGGACCAAAAAATATCCTTCTAGCAAATTTAACCATTTATCTATGACATATACATCTATCTTTCCTTCAAATATAGGAATATCAAATTTCACTTGTACCTTAAAGGGGGTGGCTCCTCCGAGGTGGCTTCCAAATAAAGATGTTTCACCTATTATTACCCGTCGAAGGATCTTTAAAAAGTTATCCATCATCTCGTTCATTTCTCACTCGAGGGCTTCTTTGAGAAACATTTTGAAATGATATTATACTCCCTCATCTTTATTTTCTTCCACCATGGGAGGTTGTCAGGGTCATCAAAGACGGTCTTGCAAGGGTTCAACTAGTTCAAGTCCTAACTCCATTATGCCCCTACCTCAATGGGGACATGATTAGAAAAATAGAGAAAGAGAAAATCGCTTTGATACCATTGATCTAGATTTATGCAGGAACGAAATGAAATACAAATTTAAATAAAAACATAGAGCTACAACAAAAACTGAACTTCAATTCATTAATAGAAAATACAAAAAATGTTACATGTAGAATGGAAATAAACTATTTCGGTCAATGGTAGTTATCTCTGAGAAGAGATGTGATGGGTACATGCCTTCTAAATTGTGTTACAATGAGGCTCGAAGGTTTTTTTATCATAAATAAGAAGTGTGAAACCCTAATCCTAGGAGATGAAGATCCAATGGTTTTAGATCATGTTGGGATAAATTGGACTGCCAACTTCCCGGGGTCCTAACTTTGGCATACGATCTCCGTTTAGCTATAATAATACCTCATTTAGAAGATCTCCACAGGGAGTCAAAAAGGAATTTTTGAAACATATTATGGCACTTTTCCAGTCTCTCCAATTTTAGAAAACGTCTTTTAGGACTTGTTGGCAGTGCTAGACCTGCCAACGTTCAAGGGGGGCTCCCTAATATGAGGTCCCAACTAGACCTCACATCATTTGGGATAGGATCCCTATCTGAAATACAACCTGACTTCCATTTACTTAAGGATTTTCCTTGGTTTTAGCTATCAGCAAGAGAGAGAACCACATAGGTGCTTTTGAAAAGCCAAGTAAGTGTTCCTAGTGAATGTTCAGTTGTACGTGCATCAAGGTTATTCTACTGCAGAAGGGAAAGAAAATGAGCCTCTAGGAGAAAGGTAATCCTACCACCCTAATAGAGGAACACACAAAACATGAAGTTTTCATCTAACATCCAGCAGAATAGTTGACACGAATGTGACATACATTATAACCATTACAATACATTCTCAATAGAATAAGCACTAAAATAACTAAAATAGTTCAACTATCTTAGTATTAGTGAAATCAAACATGAACCATGAACATCCACATAATAGTTTTACAAACATCCATAATACATGTGTGAAAACGTGGTTACCATCAAGGCTTCAAATATTAGGTAAAAGTCCCAATATGTATGAATACAACGAACATCACTTGCTACAATAGTTGAGTGTTGGAGCCACTACTTGCTCCTAAAAAGTACTAACTTATCTCTCTTATGCCTTGTGGGAGAAGTTAAGGCTAAAAGTCCATTACATGAGAAATTAGGATCTATTTATAATTTGAGGAGTGACCTTTCATATCCTCATGACTCTTGACTTTCTAACTTCTAGTGACCTTTGGACTTCTACAACTTTTCAAGTTCCAAATGACTTTTGGTATTACATGTCCTTTGGACTTCTGTGACTCTTGAGTTTAAATATGACTCTTAGACTTATACTTGTTTTTGTTTTACGATAATTACAATAATATATTTTGTCTTCCATATCATCATGTTATCACCTAGATTGACCTCAGGCGAAAGGGAGGCAATTCCAGGGTAACCACAAACCAAGCTTAACCTGGTAGCTAGCCCTACTAGGCTAGGAGAGGACTCTCTCCTTATGGATATCAGTCAAGATGACTGGATCAAGGACAAGATTTTATGCTAGGTATAGTAGCTCAAGGGTTTTTATTGAAATTATTGGTGTTTTCTCTAGATCAGGAGGAGCTGGGAAATTTGGGTCTGGGAAACTAAGTCAAAATTGCAGGGGAGTCTATGGGGCAAGGTAGGTATGAGCTTCAGAACCTTAGGCTTGATAGGGTGAAATGCTAGAATGGTGAGGAGCTAAGAAGGGCATGTGCAGGTCATGAATCCTTCCTAAACAATAGAAAAACATGAAATACTGGTGTTTTCCCAAGGCAGGGCATTAAAACCTAATGTATTCCACCTATCTAACTTGAAAACAACCAATCATAAGATATTATATGAAATAGGCATACATAAATGACATGAGAGCATAATAACAGAAGAAAAAACACATGCTAAAGGCCATACCACAGGGATCCCATAAATATAACTGCAAACTTTATTAGTTTCCTGCCAAAACTGCTACAAAGTGATATGTGTTCAGTACATGAGCATCCAGCTAAATCCAACCCTTGCAAATGACAAAGAGAATACATAATATAGACATCAAAACCACTCATCCTAGCCATTAGGGGTTGAATCCATGAGAAGAGTGGTTGTTTCAACCATTTCTAAACAAGGACCAAGAATTTAGGCAGTCAAACAACTTGCCTCTACAAGAGTGGAAATAGATTCATTAGCCTCAAAACCACTTTTTGTCCATGAATCTACCATCTACTAGAGTTTAACTATTACATTTGCAATCCATGGCATTACATCAGCAAATTCACTTGCATGAGAGAGAAATCAACAAAATAGGCGAAATTCGGCAAAAAGTCATCCTAAGTGGAAAATACCCTACGCGCAGCGCCACTATTCCTAGGCACCATGCCACTTTGAGTCCACTTTTGAAGGCCTTCCCATCATCCAAATGGCGCCCACTATAGCTCATTGGAAAGGTATTCAAGTCTAATTTCTAGAACACCTAGAATTTATAGATTTGGGGCTCATTTGCACCCTAAAAGACTATTTCTCCCAAGATTGCTTCTGTGTGTCCAAAAACTAGCAGAGAGATCAAATTTTGAGTGTTTTGGACCTTTTGGTGGACTAAATATGCTCCAAAATTTTTCAAAAATTGGTAGGGTGCCTATTCTTGATGCCTTTAATCCAAAAATTTAAACCATTTATGCATTGAATGCCCTTAGAAAAATCGCAGCGCCAGTGGTGCTGCACTTCTGGGCAGATTTTATGTGTTTTGAATTTCCAAAATTTCAAAATGTCACAATTTCTTCAAAAGCTACCCAAATTTGGCATGAGACACCACCATCAACTGCTTTGATGGGCTAGGGTGGCTTCAACCAACATATTCGATCTATTTTGCTCCTTTTTGCCTTCCAAAGCTCTCCTTAGCCTAGCCTTTAACTTTCTAATCCTTACGTTACAAATTTTGTTGTGAGTTATATAATGGTATGCCATGTGTCTGAGAATTTACTTATCCATGTTGGCCTTCTCAATGAGCCCTTTAAGATGTATGTTGACTCTTTCAAGCCAAGTCTCCCTATCGTTTTCAATTTCCTGCTCGATAGTAGTCAAAGTGACATGAGCCTCTTTGTCACTTTGCCTATTTGCTTTGATCATTTCCAGGTCCATGAGGAATTTTTTGTCACTTAATTGTTTGTTTTCTTGTTCCAAGTATTTGATGATGAACTTGGCTCTCTCTAATTTTTCTACCAAAGCTTGTATTTGAGCTTCCATTTCTTGTATGATAATGTCTTTGATGGTTTCTTCATCCTGAGCCTCCAATTCAATGATGTTAACTCCATGATGAGTATAGTGTTGTCGCAGCTCCTCATGCTCAATCAAGCCAAAATCTCTTTCCCCCTCATCACCAAGGTTCTCCTCCTGCACTTTTTCTTGCCTTTGCTCAGTTTTTCAACCTGTACTTGTTTTGTCGATGTAGAAGGCAAAGCCCCTTCCACACCTCATGGAGATAACATTTGCCTGTGGACTGATGAAGAAGGCAAGGTCCCTTCCACATCTCGTGGAGCAAACACTTGCCTAGCAGCTACAAAAAGTATCCTTGTGCCTCTCTAATATGTCAAGTACATTGGCACCTTAGCAGTTTTGGTTTCCTTGACCTCTTTCCTTATTTCCCCATGGCTAGAAGGCCCACCTTTTTCTTGATGCACTCGTGAAGGGATCTGTGGACCTCTAAACATCTCATGAGCAATGAAAGTCTCCCAAGGAATGTTAAGAAGACTGAGATGGTGAAGAACAATGATTTTGATCAAAGAGTAATGATAGATGTTGTTCAACTGCTGAGGGTATGGCTTCTTCTGCACAAGGTAAGCTATTTTGTCAATGTTTCTAAACAAGAAATATGGGAGATTCATCATCTTTACCCAGGTGAAGTGCATGAGGAGTCTGATATGGTAAGCATACAACCGAGAGAATCTACCTTCACAAGTGAAATATTTGATGATAATCCTCATCAAAGGAACATATTTGTTCTCCAAAAAGTTAAAGGGGAAAAGGCTCTTCACCTTGTATTTGTACTGAGGCTTGATGTAAGGCTCATAATAATGTTCATCAAGGTCCTGAGCCTTGTACCATTTCTCACCAACATTAGGAATTATAGTGGCCTCTGAAATGATAGCTGGTTATATTGTGAAGGTTACTTCGGCAAGTGTCACCTAATAGTTATGCAAATGAGCCACAAAAAGTTTGGCCAACTCATGATGAAATTGAAATCTTTCCACTAGTTCACAGAATTCAAAACATCCAAGGTGTCTGAAACAAGAGACTGCAAGTGGGCAAGCTTGCAATTCTCTTAAACTGGTGGGATTTTCTCTTATGATTTTTCCTCCCTTGTGAGGCTTTCTATTCCTATGTCTCTCTACAGAACTGTCACTGGATGTCTCTTCATCATACTCAAAATCACTTCCTCTGTCCATGGTTTCACTGTTTAATTTCACAAAAATTTACTGTGTAGAGAGACCAATATGAATGGAATGAGGGGTAGGCTCTAGGGTTTATGAGTGAATGTGTGTATTTATAGCTAGGGCACAAATTATGAGAATGAAAGGAGAGTTTATGGGGATGAAAAATAAGTGATGAGACATAGGTGAGGATGGAGGAGACAATATGTGGAAGGTTGTACCTATGAAGCTACATAGTGAAATAAACCAAATGATTTAGGGTTTATGGTGAGAATTAGGGCTTTATGTAATGAGTGGAAACTTATGAAAATCTTAACATGTGAAAACCAAATTGGAGGGACAGGAGTGATACTTACTTTCCAAGTGTGGAATTGGAGAAAATTTGGCGTAAATCTGAAGTTGGGAGTGTTTTTTTGGGTTGGCTAGTCTAAGTGCAGCGCCACTACCCACGTGCACAACGCCACCCTCTAAGCACAGTGCTCATTATATTTTGAACTAAGAAAACAGCCCCTAAGTGCAGAACTTGGCTCTAAGCGCAACACCCTCCTCCCTAAGCGTAGCGCCGGGCCAAAAACTTCAGAAGCACAGCATTTTTCTCTCTAAGCACAGCGCCCCACTTCTTTGCTCACAAACACTTGCTCATTTGATTTTTTTCTCTCTTTTGGCTTTTGCAAACATGGAATAATCATTTTGAAATTAGGATGGGAGGGTTTTATATGAACTCCATTTGATTTTTTCTTTTGAAAAGCCCACATTTCTAATGTCTATTTGTCCTTTTTAATACTCTTTTTTTCATGCTTGTTTTCTTTTGTTCTTACAGGTGGATTGGTGCTCAATATGACTTGATTTTTGTAGTGGCGGGTGCTTGGCAACATCAAAATATGCTTAGGAGCAGCTGGGAACCAATATTACATATGAAAATATAAAATTACATCATAAATGAAGATAAAAACAAAATAACTTCATTCGGCTTTCAAAATGATAAATTATGGCTTTACCAATCATGATTGGATTCCTCATGTTCTTGTTGATCATTATTGGCATGTAATTATTAGATTTGATCATGGTGGGACCCTAAAACCTAATGAGACCAAACCCTAAGACCTAATGAAATGAATTGCAAAGTGAACATGAGCCATGACTGAAATATATGAAAGAGGATCAACAAGTATAGATCATGAGGGAAAAATTTGAAGAAAACCCTACCATCAGTGAATCCATGACCTAATGGAATGCAAAATCATCAGTATGGGACTCCTACTATGAAATGCAAAAGAGCAGATTTTGATCACTGATGGCAGTGTGAAGATACTACCACTAACACATCATATGATGAAACTCGACACGTCACTATCTGGGATGACTAGGACTCATAGTGACTGATGACATGGAATTTCTTTAGTGGTGACATGGCTACCATTGTGTCTATTATTGATCATCATCTGCTCACAGTTCTTCCACCCTCCAAAGGGTCTTCAATCTTGGAGTCTTCATGGTACTTTAACAATCAAGTTTCATGTGTGCTCTTGGTTATTTTCATGCTTCCTTTGCTTATCCCATTTTCTTGATCTTCTTTGTGTGTGATTTCCATGAGGTCCCTGGAATACTCATTTCTAAAATCACTCATGACGAGAAACCATCAGTCTAAAAATATCTTACTCTACCATATTTTGTGCATATTTTACTCTTCATTCCTTTTCATTGTGCCTAAAATAGTCAAGGGAGCTACAGGGTGCAAGGGCACAGTTAAAGAGACTGAAGGGATGAGAAGGAGGAGCTTTTAGGCTTCAGGATGCACTCTTGCACCCTAAAAAACAAGGCATTCAAGGAAGGGTGCATGTCTCAAGTTTGACAGACGAAGTGAAAATATTCGAGCTTCCCAAATGCGTTATGCACTCAAGGGAGAGAGGAAGGGCACATGGCACACTCCTAAAGGTTGAAGGTTGAAGCTTCGTCCCTTCGATGTATACTCATGCGATCAAGAGGGCTCAAGGAGGGCGTAGGGTGCAGCCCTGAATGTTTAAGTATTGGGCTTCATGCATTTAGGGTGTGAAAGTGCTCTCAATAAATTCAATAGGACGCAGCGTGCATAGGGTATTGTTGAAGGGTTTAGCTTCGAGTCTTCAGGATGCACTAGTGTGCTCAGGGAGGGTGCACTTCTTCTAGTCGAAGGAGTGTGCTCTAGGAAGACATAGTCATTCTTGGAGGGTGTAGTTCAAAATAAAGAAGGGGATTTATGCTTTTGAAGGGTGCACTTTTGAACAATAAAGGGTCTCCCATCAAGGCTTCAGAGTGCACTCATGCTCTCTTGGACTTAATGGGCTCAATTTTCAACCGAAATTTGTCTAAGTGTGGATGATTGGTTAAGGAGTGAACAAAATGACTTCTGGATATAAAATAATGTGTGAAACATACTAACTCATTGAGAAAACTTATACAAATGTAACCAAAAATGAATATACATTAGAAATATACTTTATGCACATTCCCCAAATATAAACGGTGAAGTGTGTGCGTCTACGACCCAAAAGTGTCATTTTACAACCAGAAAGGTGTTGTGACCATGAGATGCATGTAAATATATGCCAAGCGATGCAACAACACTTAAGAACACTCAAGAAAAATCAAGACATATGAATCAACACAAAATGACACTTGACAACCAAGGCAACTATTAGATATTTTATATGTCATTAGATTCCCTAAATTAAATTGTCAACTGGAATTTGTAAAATTCGAGTTGCAATGCATTCTGGTTCATATTCAAACTTAACCTATACAATTCTAGTACGAAATTCTCAACTCTATGTCTAATAACCACACCCAGAATCATCAAAGTGAAGAAGCCTATTTCATTGTAATCTAAATTACTATTAACAAAATCTATTTTATATTCAAAACTCAAATCACTATTATTTCCTTAACCATGATGTATTAACTCAAAAACTCACTCAGAAATAAGATGGAAAACTATCACTAATTTTGTTCTCAAACCAATTTAATATTAGCCCTATTCAAAACCATTCACAAAGTTAACACCCAAGGTACTATGAACCAAGAATAAACTCAATGATAATTCAAATCAATCCTTATGTACTACTTAATTCAAAGAAAAATCAGCATTTAAAAGACATAACTAATAATTTTCCAATCTTATAACTAATTTGAATCAACACAAACAACTTCAAGTTATCTAATGATAAACATAAATAAATCTAGTTAAAACTTCTTGCGAAATCAAGCAAATAACCAGCTCTCTATTCAAATGTATATTACACTACGCTTCAAATAAATCTCACATTGGAAATCAAACAACTGTACTACAAATGACATGTAATTATGAAAGCATTAACACACAGTCTATTCTAAAAATGATACTCTATCGCTAATCGATTTTGAATATTCAAGCAAAGTACAAACTATAGGATTCTTGTGCTACCTATGTATATAAATTCATAAGTAGTGAATCACTTCCATTTAAGACAAGAGATTCAATTTAAAACATAAGAATTTACTCCATTGGAATTTCATTTTAAATTGGAACTTCCTTTCCCAACATTCACGAATTTGGAAGAGTAATCACAAAGTTAACATGTACATAATATTCTCATAACAATGTTCCATGGCTTTGTGAAGACTCAACATCATTATAATTTTTATATTTAACTCAGATCTATGAAAACGTTTGAAAGAAACTTAAGTATGAAATTAAGTGCGGGAATTCTGTAAGTCACTAACGAAAGAAAATGAGATTTTAAATGTAGTTCTATCTACTGAATCAAAACACACTTCCTACACACTAAAATGATTACAGGACTCGTTCGAGGTTCATGGTGGTCCCTTGCCACAACCCAAAGAAATCCTAATATAATTCAATACTTGCAGATTAAAGAGACATGAATGCTTAAATGAGAGTAAAAGTCGAGACACTAATTATATTAAAACTTCAATAAAACATCATTTCAATAGTTTAGCCTTAACAGAACAAAATCAAAGAGTGTCGTGCCACAATCACCAGCTCAACTTAAGCATGCAACGCGGTGTGCATATATATGTGTGTGTAAATTTACATACAAAACATCGGGTCTTTTAAGGATTTCAAACGATCAAATAGTTACAACCAATTGGCTAAGGAGAGTAAAAATATTTGGGATTCAACTAAGTTAAGCATATCAAAATCTTCAAGATTATTCCTCCCAGATTGTAACCAAACTTATCCCACTCTTGGCACTATCCTTGAACCAAAGAAACTAATTTCATATTCGAGAATAACAAGGACTATTCTGGGATACCAACAGTTAAGTGATTTCCCAATATTGAGTAGAGCATTGAATTAAGTGAAAAATTGAGTATAGAATGGCAGTTCCAAAAATGGCTACTTGATGCATTGCTAGACTTTGTGTTGAACCATTTGGTGGCCTATCCAGGTACTTCAAATGGCTGCCTATATTCAAGATTCCTTTTATATATTATTCAAACTGAATCAAGAGTTATAAATATATTTAACATCTACCTAAACCAAACAAAGACATATGGAAATAGCACTTATTAATAAATCTTACCTCCATTGTACAATAATGCAATTTAACTAGCGTGGAGTGGTTTTAAGGTACAAAAAGGAGGTAAAGTAAGGTAAATGATAGTGAAAATAGTGGGATAAGATGTGGAAAAAGGGTAGAAAAGTAAGGCCTAACATCGCCCCATGCCAGAGGGGATGCATGTCCTCATGCAACTATCATTTTCAAACTTCAACCAGTCATCAAAAATTAGGTCGTCCCTTCCTACAAATTCTCGCTGCACTCACTAGGACTTCCAAATCATGGTTTTCCTTCATTAATGGTCATCAAAATCTCCAGGCTCGCTCTTGGGTACTAAGCCTCTTGACATGCCTCTGTTGTTTCAACTTCCAACTAATAAGGCATTTGTTCCTCAAGATGAGAGCATCGTTCTTGGAAACTAGGGATAGATTCTTGTTCCAATATTGCTCGTTAACCATATGCACATAACGAAACAGTGTCTTATATTTATGATCCTTCTCCTTAAACTTTGCATTATTTTTTTATAACTTAGCCATCAGTGGTTGTAAATATCCATCACCACAAAATGAGGTATTTTCAGCATGTATTGTTTGTTTCCTTGAGATACTCCCTCTGCGAGTCAACCCATCAAGTGTCTGGCTCTTCTTAGACTTAGATTCTTGCTTATTCTTTCCTAGACCCTTATCAAGTGGACCCAGCTATGGCGAACTTCTTAGAAGATCTTAGAAATCATCTCTCGATCCTTCTTCCTCAGGTGGAAGATCCCCTACTTCTTCGACTACCTGAGAAGGGCTCTTCATTTCCTGTTTTGGAGAGGACATAATGGTAACAGGTTATTGGTATTGATTATTGGAAGTGGATAGTTTAGTCTAGAAATTATTCTCGTAAACCGATGACCTTGTGACAAGGTCAAAATCTCTGATATTTTCTCCTTCTGCACTAGTGTCACAGGCACTGATTTCACCTCCTGCTCTTCCTTGAATAGCTTTCTCTTTCTCTTCTTAGGGGAAAAATTAGCTCCCTTTGAATGCTTTTATGTTGGTGAGACAACAATTTCTGCAAACTCCACCTGAGGCTTTTTCCATTTTCTCAATTGGGCTTCTTCAGCTGCTACTTCATTATTAACAGGTTCATCCCTCTACCCCTAACTTCTCTAGCATTTCTTTCCTTTCGAAACTAGGGTCAATTTTTCTGTAGACGAACTAGGGTTTACAAACTTATTCTGGGGTTTCGTTAAATGGTTTTCCTCCCTTGTAGACATAGGGGTTATCACAGGGCTCTAGAATTGTTTAGAACTAGAATCAGAAGGAGCCTCAACTTCATGACTCAATTTCTTCAATCGGGGGCTAATGAGCCTTTTTTGACCTTTAACTTCGATTTCTTCACCTATAAAACTTTCCACCAAAAATTATTCCTATGACTTCTTTAATCTACTCAACTCATGAACAACCAACATCTTCATAAGACTGTGATGACACATGCTAGTATCAAGGTTTTTGACAGCAAACTAAACACCCCTAGCGACCTTATATAAATTTGTATGCAGAAAAGATAGAAAATTGACTTCTAATCCATCTTAAAAATGCAAGAGCAGTCTAATATGATAAAAGTAAAACAATGGAATACCTCCCCTCACAGGTAAAAAATATTTGTAATGCAGTGATGAGTGGCTACCATTCCTCTTCCATGCAACTCCATAGGACCATTTTTGACTAGTTAATGGACTTGTGTGCCATCTTGAGGAACTCAGCACAATCATTTGGCTTGAGCAGCTCTCCTTTAAAATATTTCTCACCAGTTAATGGCAATCTAGTTGCCCTTCTTATCGATTTCTTGGTCAACTTGATTTTTAGGCTCCCAACCCTTGCAAATTCCCCATCAAAACTTTATGGGAAGGCCATTGCTACTCTGTAATTATAACCATTGAATTTCTTAAGAAAACTCATCCATCCCTTTTCCTCCAACAACACCTTACACTTAGCATATTCTGGGCTCTTGGGAAATTGAGTGAATGTGTGTTCATGGTGTTCAGCGCCCATGCCAAAGGTGGAGTAATACCAAGAGTTAGATGGAAAATACAGGGACTCACAGGTTGGTTCTCGACTGAAAATTAGCACTGAGACAGGAAACTTCTATGTTAGGGTTCTCATAGATTTAAATTTGTTTCAAATGACGGCTATAGGCTTTTGAATTATGGTCTGGATTGGTTTTTGTAATGATGAGTAGGTACTTGACATTTGTACCACATGAGTAGAAATGAACGGGAAGGGTAGTGGTATATGATGGTTTAGGATCAAGGGAAAATGGAGAGGATATGTAAATCATTACAATGAGTAGAGATATATTATTACTAAGTTCTATCATTCATATACTTTGAATTACTCTAAGAAAATGTAAATTTACCCATACCTTGATTTGACTACACATTAATACTCAGGAACTCAAGAATGAAAATGGCAGGGACAACTTGGTCTTTGGTTGAGTGTCTTCTCCATTTATCGAATGCAAGATGATAGACTTGTTATAATTATAAATAATCCAGGGTACTTACAATTTACCACCTTTATTGGTTTTAATGTTGTTAGGCTGAAGCTGGTCCCATATACCTTTCCCGAACTTGATATGTAGTTTTGTTAGAAATCATTCCGTACCCAGTTCAGTATAAGAGTAGTATTGAATTAAGTACAGAACCTCTTAAATTTGTCATTGAACATAGGAACTATGAAAAAATGTGATTGAGATGGAAAATAAATAGAAAGATTCTTTGAAATTTCATGTAGGCTAACTGTAGAAATTGTGGCTAAAATCTAGCTTCTAGTTGTTGTAGAATTTGTTGCCATCATTCCATGGATTTTGACCAGCCCTGGAATGATCATTTCCTGGGGAATTTCAATTTTGGGAGTCTAAAATGCAGAGAAGAAGACTCCAAGGGATATTTCTTTCCAGTACTTATTCTATTGAGCCCGGAAAAGAATAATTATATACTCATCAAATCCCTAACCACTGCTTCCTCATAAATTTAACAAGCCTGAGTTAGCCAATGATCAGGATATTCATTTTTATAGAGTCTAAAAAACCCAAAGTAGACTCCAGTGATTTTCTTTTCTGTACTTATTCTACTGAGCCCGAAAAAGAATAATTATGTACCCAACATATCCCTAACTACTACTGTCCCATTAATATTTATAAGCCTGGGTCAGTCAATGCTTGGAACGTTCAATTTTAGGAAGTCTAAAACGTTCACAGTAAACTCCAAATTGTCATTTTCCATAAATAATCTACCAATTCTGAATAAAGGAATAAACTTACCCTTGAAAGATTTCCTCTTTATTCTATGTGAGCCGTGGAGAAAAACAAAAATTCATACCATTTTTATTTATACTATATATATATATATATATATATGAAATCAATTAGAAGAACTAGCAGGAGTTGGGCCCCCCTTTTGAACCAACTCCGTTTCTGGATCCTTCATCAAATTCTGTAAAACTTCTTGGCGAGAGAATGGATGGTGGTAGATTTTCAATATGTGGCATTTAACCACAAATGAAGTCTGATCATCATCGATGATTTTTATCGTGACTGAGCCATTATCAAAAAATTCCTCCACTTCATAAGGTCCCAACCATCTGGTTGAAAATTTCCTTTTGAAATATTTCAATTTGCTATAGTATAACAACGCCCAATCTCCCGGTTGAAAGACCTTTTTCTTGATGTACTTATGATGCCATCGAGCTCTCTGATCCTGTACTAACATGGTCTGTTAAAAGGCATCTTGTATGATTTCATCAAGTTCATTCAGCTGAAGTATTCTTTGCTTCTGGGCCTCATTTAGATCCATTCCTAATTGAGCAATAGTTCAAAATGCTTTTACCTTAAACTCGATGGGAAGTAACACCTGCTACCCAATACTAACTCATAAGGAGTATGTCCTGTCACATTCCTCCATGTTATCCGATAAGCCCGTAATGCTTCAGGAAATTTGTTAACCCAGTCACCATGGTGAAGCTAAATTTTTTGGGTGAGGATGGTCTCCAAGATTTAATTGGTAGATTCAACCTATCCATTTTCCTGAGGGTGGTATGGAGTAGATTTCCAGTGCTTAATTTGATACTAGTTAGTAATAGCCTTCACTAGTTTGGAAATAAATTTTGTCCCATGATCGGTGACAATATCTCTAATTGCCCCAAACTGAGTGAAGATGCCTTCAAAGAGGAAATCTACAACAAACTTATCAGTGGCAGAATATTACACCTTATCTTCCACCCACTTTATCACGTAATTAGTACAAACTAATATATATCTCTTCTTCTTGGACATGGGAGAAATGGGCCCCACAAAATCCAATGCCCACTTTTCAAAAGGTTTTATTGATATATGAGTTTAAAGAGGCATTTCATAAGTTGGAACAGGCCTCCCCATTATTTGGCAGGCACCACAAATAGAAACGAACTTTTTGGCATCTTTGAAAAGAGTGGGTCAGTAATAACCTGCATGTAGGACCTTATAAGTTGTTCTTCTGTCTGCAAAATGGCCATCACAAGGTTCACTATGGAAATCTCTCAAGACATTGTACATTTCATCTTCCGACACACAACTTCTCATGATTAAATCAGGCCATGTGTGGTACAAGTCCCTCTCTATCCAAAATAGTTGGCACTTTGCTACACAATATTATGCTTCTCCCTAGTGGATAGATTTTGTGGCGACCTACCTGATACCAGATAGCTAGCCACATCAGAAAACCAAGAAGTATGTGTTGAAGAAATAAATAAATTCTCATCCAGAAAGTCATACGAAACAGGTATTATAGCTATGCCTTGTGCAATGTTCATTCGGGAAAAGAAGTCTGCAGTTACATTATCTCGTCTAGGCCTGCCAGTCACAGTGATATTAAATTCTTGAAGTAAGAGTAACCATCTAGTAATTCTTCTATTAGTAATTGACTTATTCATAAGAAACCTAATAGCAAAGTGACCAGTATGGAAAAAAAAAATCATAACTAGTAATATAGTGCCTAAATTTGTTGATAGCATGGACTACTGCTAGTAATTATTTTTCAGTAACTGTGTAATTTAATTCCGAAGGTGAGATATTTTTGCTATCAAAATAAATAGCATAAGGAATGTGATTCTCCCTTTGTCCTAACACAACTCCAAGGGTTGTATCTAATGCATCAGTACAAATATGAAAAGTGAGAGACCAATTAGGTCCTCTCAACACTAGGGCAGTAGACAATTTATCCTTTAGTTCCTCAATTTTTGCAAGGTCGACTTTTATCAGTTCTTGTGACACGTGGTGTCCTAAAACAATTCCCTTAGTTTGCATCATTTTACATTTGATATTACTAAGGGCCAAATGAGCTTCTTAACTATGAAACAACATTTTTTCCAAGTTCTTCAGAGCCTGCTAGAAATCATCACCATACGCTGTGAAGTCTTCCATATAGACTTCCACATAGTCATGTCTAAGATCAAAAATAAATAAATAAATAAATAAATAAAATAAAAAATCTAAGACAACTCTCTGAAAGGTATTTTTAGCATTGCACAAGAAAAAAGGAAGAACTCGGTAAGAATAAGTGCCCCAGGGACAAGTAAAATTAGTCTTCTCTTGGTATTTTGGGGCTATTTCAATCTAATTATAACCCTTGTAGCCATTCAAGAAAGAGAATTACTTTTTCCATGAAAATGTGTCAAGTACTTGATCAATAAAAGGAAAATGAAGGTGATCCTACAAGGTAGCTTTGTTCAGCTTTCTATAGTCAACACAAATTCACCATTTCCCATATTTCTTAGGAACTATGACCAAGGGAGATATCCATTTACTGTCATAGATGGGATATATAAAATTCACACTTAACATTTTTTTCAACTCATCTTTGACAATTTCTTTGAGAGTTGGATTCATTCATCTTTGTGGTTACTTAATTGGCCTAACTTCCTTATTTGTGTAAATGTGGTGGGTACAAGTATCAGGATGGATTCCTTTCATATCTAAATATTCCTAAGAAAATTCTCCGTACTATTTTTGAATCATGTCTATTACCTGCTATTTCTATTTCGTACTTAATTCTGTACCAATGTTGATCCGGATTTAAACAGGAACGCAACAAATTACAGAGATAACCATAAACACAAAGATGCAATGGAAATAATACTTCATTTCATTAATGTAAAATATTGAGATATGCTTACAACAGAAAATGGAAATAAACAGCTAAGGCGATGGTAGCTTATCTCTGAGAAGAGATGTGGTGGCTACATGCCTCTGAACTGTGTTACAATGAGGCTCGAAGGCCTATTTATTGTTGAGAAACAATGGAAAACCCTTAACATTCCAAAACCTAACCGTAGAAGATGAAACGCCAAACTGTGGGCCCCGTTTGAGTAAACTGGTACATCAACTTCCCGGGGTCGTAACTTTGGCATACGATCTCCATTTGACGCGTAAAATAGTTCGTTAGAAAGATCTATCCGAGCACTACCACTTTGGGAAGGGAAAAATTAGTCCATGGACCCATGTTGCCCCCAGATTTCCCAAAAAACGTCGTTTAGGGCCTCAAAACTGCTCCGGAAGTTCAGAACCCGAAAAACTGCTAAAAATAGTAAGTTGTGTTACAATAAAGGAAACTGAAAATGTTGAGAGAAACAATGGTGGGGGTCCTTATGGACTTGGCAAGTGGCCACCAAGATCCACTTGGATCAATATTGTAGCTCATCCACATACCTTCTAGTATATAGGGCGCTATTAAAGTACGTAAAGTATATGGGAATGCTCTCACTGTGTAGTTTTGCATTAGACAACGCTTATATGAATTCGGCCTCCACGTACCTTCAGGTATATATGGGAGGTTAACTCTAGGTTCCTATCCATCCTTAAGTAACTGAGTAGGCTGCCTTGTAAACGCTGATACTCCGAACACAGCATTCAGGGAGATTGCCTGCTCGTACTTCCTGGTTCGCCAAGAGGTATTATGCAGTTCACAGTTGATTGGTAAACCTTTTGCCTAGTATGCCCCTTTTTGTTTATTTCTTTTTTATAATAAAATTAATCAGAAATTATGGAGGAACATCAAACCGTATCCTATCGTTCGCGAAGAATAGCGAGCAAACCGCCTTTGCCTCCCGAAGCAACACCAATTCGGCAAAGTGGTTTCACTTAACTAAGTCTAGTACATCAAGAACTCCTAGTTCTTCATCTGAGTTACCTGAATCATCTATTTCGGTAAGTACAGAGACTCCAGTTACTCCAACAATTTCTGGTACATCTGTTCCTAAAGAGGAAGTCCTGAGGACATTAGGGATGATCCTAGTGGAACAGTAGCAGAAGTTGTTAAACCACAAGTTGATCCTCAACTTGAAATTGCTCGACAAGAAAGTACTTTTGAACATGAATCAGTTCAACCAAAAGTTAATCCAAAATCTATCCTAGTTCAAACAGAAGTTACATCTGAACCTGAAGTTGTTCAGGAAGCTCTTACTAAAACTATTGTTCATTTACCTAAACATCTGGACTTTGAATTTGAACATTCAGAAGTTGTTACTTTATCGGAAGACGATCAACTGGTTACCCCTCAGACATCAGTTACTATTAAAACTTCAACTTCATCAACACTAGAAATATTTTATGGACCTGACGGTGAAGTTCTTCCACCAGGTTTAATTTTTATAGAGGAGGAATTGGAAGAATATTCCACACCTGAAACCTCGTTTCACTTTGGAACTGGGCTTTATCTTTAGCCCAATACTCCTAATTTCTTTGTTTCATTTGATCCTGCTTCTTTTCATGTACTCGTCGAATCTTTAGGACAACTTTTGGGTCAGTTAACTATGGCTGAACAATCACCAACATCCCAGACTGTATCATCTAATGCAACTGTAGCAGAATCTTCTGTTGTAACCTCTTTGATGTTTTCTACCACAACTGAGTCGCACCTGTACGGTGAATCGTCCATCCCGGTTGGTTACCAATCACTGTCTGGAACCCACTTAGGGGTTGCTTCTACACCATGGTCATCACCCATGTCCTCAACCGGAATTTTACCTGGTTCTTCTCTAATGGGAACTCAACAGTTTGATCCTACATATTAGTATCAAGTTGGGCAATCTAGTCAAAAAAGACCTATGTATCCATTAAATATTGGATTGCCACCATATGGAGAGAAATATGCTTATTCACTGTATCCTCCCTATTTTGGGGGACTACCATATGGTAATATCCCACAGTATTCAGGTCAACCTAGAATTAGAGTTTGTCAATGGAAACCAACAATGCCAGTTCAACCAAGGCTTGTGTATCTAGCACAACCAATGCAAATTGTGTTAGCTATTCCTACTACACCTGTTGTTACTATTGTACCACTGTCACAAGTTCAAACTATTGTGTCTCAACTTGTTCAAACTGATTCTTCCACCTTTCAATCACAAGTTTCAAGTCAAAAAGCTCAATTTCCTCAAGTTGTTGTACAACAACCACTTGTTTCTGGAGTTCAACAACAACCTCAAGTTAGTGTACCCTTATCTGGATTAACCTAGGCTTACACTGGTATAGTTTATTCACAACCTAGCCAACCTTTAATTGTTGGACAGCAACAGCCGTTGAATCCACAACAGTTGTACCAACAACAACAACAGTTGATTCAACAACTATGGTAGCCTCAATTTCAAGAACCCCAATTCCAGCAGTTCCAAACCCAGTTTGGACTTGTTTCACAGGCTCAACCTGGTTTTGGTCAATCTGAAGCTTACCAAGGTCCTGTTCAACAAGGCTTTGCAGGTTATGGACAACCACATATTCAACATGGTTATCAACAACCACCTTATACTGGTTTTGTTCAACAACCATACCAAGGTAACCAAATGCAGATGCCCTATGTCGATATGCAAAGACCTATTGCTCAGGCAATTCCATCATATCCTGAGTATGCTCAACCTGACTTGAATCGACAGTTTCCATTTGTAGCAACTTTAGAATTACCAAATTTAAATCAACTCACTAATGATCCAATCTTATATGCACCTTGGTGATCGGTAATTCCGCATATTACCATCTGACATTCCAAAGTTTAACGGAAATCTTGGAGAAGACCCATCCAATCATGTTATGACCTTTCATTTTTGGTGTTCATTTAACTCCTTAAATGATTATTCAGTCAGACTTTGTCTTTTTCAAAGAACACTTACTGGTCCAGCTGCTAAATGGTACATTGAATTACCAAGAGCTTCTTTTGATAACTTCACCACTTTAGCCACTACTTTTTTTACCCACTTCCAATTACCTATCAGATGCGAGACTGGAACGGAACTCCTAACCAACTTTAAAAAGACTACTGCTACCCATATATCAGATCACATTCATGAGTGGTGGCGTCGTCATCGAATGGTTAAGACATATGTTCCTGATCAGCTTTTAGCTGACTGGTTCATAAAATCATTGTTGCCACCAATCACCGAGGATGTGGCAAAAGGTGGAGTTATCTCAAAAGAGCAAGTCATTGCTCGTGCCCAATATTTGGATTTGATTTACACACAATCTGGCATGATTTATGATAAAATTCTCAATGCACCTCGACCAGCTTTAACTGTTCCACCACCTCCACAATCGAGTAAGGACTCTCATGCCGACGACGGTGTGATCGATTCTTCATGCACATAGTCAGCAGGAAGACCATCTGATCAAACTCTTGTTGTTTCCAATCAAACTACCAATGCATCAAAAAATACTCTTGCCTCCGAGATTAATGTCATGTCATCTGACAAAGGCAAAAATCCAAAGCAACCAGCAGGCAAGAAAAAGGGGAAAAATAAAAAGAAACAAGGAAATTCCCCTCCAGAGAAATCATCTAATTCCTCTACTTCGGCAAGGAAACCTCGTTATCCATGTTTGATATGTAATGACGAGCATTATGCAAGAGATTGTCAACATTGCTCTAAGGTCTTGTTGTGCTGTACAATAACCCCCCATTTCTATAAAACTTTTACACAAAATTTTTAATAGAAATGGGTCCCTTTTTAAATAAACTTAGTTAGATTTGTTAGTTGATAAATAAACTGGTATTGACAACATTACAAGAAAAATCTTTATCAAAAGGCCCGATGTAAATAATTCATTTTATAAAGCCTTTTGAAAAGAACAAAGTGTTCCTTTAAAAATATTGTAAACAATTCTACATTGCGAGAAAGCGATCGAAGATCACATATCGCAATGACAAAGGACACACACAAACAAAGCCTCATCAAATCCTCTAATCCGATGAAGGAAATCGCAATCGGTAATCGGAGAGATCATATGACAAAAGGATAAAAGCGCAAGCCAAATCCCAATTGCGATCAATCAATTGGGCGTGTATCTCAAAGAGGAAAACACACGCTAAAACGATTTTCATACATAGTACTCCACTTTATTATAATATCACTTTTCGGCAATCAGAGATATTCGTTGCAAGTGATAAAGCCTCTCCTTTTGAAACTCCTGATTGCGATTTGTGATTTATCGCCAATCGAGGAAATCCAAAGACATGCTTGAGATAATCATTTGATATATGCTCAATGAGATGGGCATTTATGGTATTTATTCACCACGATTGGCGGTTCGAACGGCTATTAAATTTTACAATTAAGAGTAAATCCTTTAAAAGATTTCATTCGTGGTAATTCTTAACTGCATCTGATTTATGATATGTCAATCACCGTAATTCTGTTCATTTTCATATTGGCTTTAAGCAACAATATCTTTGTGTTACGGTTTGTAATTGTTTGTGAAAATTTTCTTCGAACCCATGAATCCAAAGAAGATGGGGAAGAAATCTAAGAAGGCCAAAGCAACTCATGCAGCCAAAGAACTAGGACCGAGCAAGAAGGGATTAATATCAGATACAACATGTTTCGATCTGGGAAATGCTAGCTGGGAAAGCATTTATAATTTGATAGAAGTAGAGGAGCCTGAAGAATTAGAAGAGGAAGCCACAGCTGATTCAACTAACAAGTCAGAGGGAACTCTCAAAGAATTGGCCTGTTCATACCTTCACAGGATAGCAGCGCGGGCCAAAATTTTGCCATACACTGATGTGGTTAGATGGGTTGTCAAGAAAATCCCAACTTTAGATAGAACATTTTCCATGGCTGATGGAAGGATATTCGGGTCATTCAAACTTGAAGATCTCAGGCAAATGTACCATCTACCTCCGCCCGAAAAGCACTATAACAAGGCATTCCTGGAAGCATTTGCTAAGTAAAACGACTTGGAGTCGGACCTGATCAAGCGCTGGAGGCATTTCCTGGAGAAACATAAGCATGATTCATCGGGTAAGTATTTTGTTGACTCATTAGCCTCTCCTTATTGCTATGTTAGAGCTACGATGTGTAAACTGTGGGGACAACATGATTCTGCAAAATTTACTATAGATATGGTCCCATTAATGGAAGTTACGATTAATGGTTATGTTATGGATTGGGCAAATATTTTATTAGATAGACTAGCCACTGAGATATTAGAATACAGAAGGAAAGCATATACAACTTCCTGAACCATTCCTCCTTTCTACTACAGTGCATATATTCTGGATATTATTTGTTTTAATTCTGAATATCCTATACTCGGATGGAAATGGACTTCCCAAGATCCTAATCCTATTCATATCTATCACAAACAGTTGTGGAAGGCACACTATAAAAATCAACTGTACAGAATTTGAAATGGTTTTGTTTTACCTGTATATTATTCTATTTTCAATAAGCCTGCCCCTAGGATATCCCAGGAAGCAGCAATTGACGTGACAGTAGTAGGTAGCTCGTTCAGAGAGGAGAAATTTACCTATGTGAGGCTTTTTGGCAGTCTCACTAAATCCCATGTTCTCCCTCTATATGTTCCTGATAAATTGTTATCCCGGGAATTACCATATCAGATAACAGTTGAAGGAACATCAAGAACCCTTAAAGATTCTAAGAAATATATGTGGCCTATATTCCCCTTACGATGTGGCATTTTTACCTTACATGACTACAAGCATGCAGAGAAAGAGGCAGAGAAGATCCAGATGTTGAATCTTGCCACCATTCCGAATAGGCAATATGACCCAAGGAAGGTTGCCCATAACCTTACCGCTCAAGCTAAAACTTGCCAAATTCGATCATGAAGCAGATGACTTTGATGATTTATTTTCTTCAGCGAAAACATTTTTTCAGGTTAAAGGATTGGCTAGAATCAAATATGGAGAAGAGGGGTTAGAAACATTCAATAGGCTCAGAGACCGGAGGTTGCAAACTCTGCCTTTGGACCTATTAGCTATAGTTCAGCCACAAAGTCAAGGTGAACAAAAAGCTGCTGACAAGACTCCTGTAGTGGAGAATATTCCCGAAAAAGAAAAATTGCCAGAGCAGGAGCAGGGACAAGGAAAAAGTAGTGAACTCATGGATTCAAGCATTTATGTTGAGCCTAAACTGATCAAGGAATGGCAGCAATTTGATTCCATCATTAGTAATACTGAGAGCCTACAAGGATTCAACACACACGAGGTGACAACTGGTCAAAAATCAGTAATCAATACAGTTCCGACTGAAGAAACTAGCGGCCCACCCATAACTCACAAGGATGTAGAAATAATCCCCGAAAATCCCTCCGATGAAATTGTTTTACATGTAGAAGAAATACCACCATTGGATGTCTTCTACAGCCCTAAGCATAGGGTTGTAATCAAAAAACAAAGGAAAAAGAGGAAAGTTGATCAATCTCCTCTTTTGGGTTCACAAATGGAGATAACAAATGTGGTATGGAGAGAAGAATTTAATCCTTTTGAAGATCTCGCTAAACTTTCTCAGTATGCTAGAGCATACACAACAGCCACAATGGACAAAGCATCAGAGGTCAGTAACTTGCTCAAAGAAAAATACCAAGCAATCATTTTGCTGGAAACACAGGTACAAGAGAAACAACAGAAGATAGAGCAGTTGGAACAACAGTTAGTAGTCCAAAGGCAGTCAAATGACCAATTGAACAAGCAACTGCTCAAAGAAAAACAAAGGATTGATCAATATGCATTTCATAAGCAACAAGAATTATCCCAAGCATTAACCAAGTTGCGATCATTAAATGAATAGTTGAGTAAATCAAAGGAAGAACAAATCACTCAACTATCACTCCAAATAGAAAGATTCAAATAATATCCCTAATTGGGAGAATTCAGATCGGAGGCTCTACAAATTACCAAGGCATTGTCTAGTCAGTTGAGCCTATTATGCCATAATATCTCACTCGTTCTTCCTCTGTGTGAAATTTCATCATTCATGGTTGATAAATCAATTGATGCGAGACTAAACTTGGAAAAAGCAGATGAAAGATTAACAAATTTTCTCTCTTGGCAAGAAACCAAAGAAGGAAAAGCTGCTAATCTACCACAAATTCTGGAATCGCATAAAGAAATCCTATTCACTGAATGGCAATCTCAACTAATGAAGGCAGAAAGAGCGACATCAAGATGCAGATCAACAACAAACAATCTGGTTGAATTGATTAATGATACTCTTTATTTATCAAATTTAATTACAGAGTGTTCTCCAAGGAAACTTCCATCAGTAAAAGCATTAAAACAGACATGGAAACAGGAGCTAGAGTAGAGGGAAATATTAATCGCAAGTATTCAAACTTTAACATGGGAAACCTTTTGGTTTTTCCTTGTTAAACCATATAGTCAACGAACAACGATGAAATGCCCGACCGATGCAATCGGCCATATGATTCCCGAACTTACTAATGCCACATACACCGCTCAGTTACAATCAAACATGACTCATCCACCAGAACTTCAACCAATGCTCGCCATTTGTCAACTCAAGTCACAAGATGATCATCCAATACAACGAACCATTCTAACCGACTGCAACATGCCTATTTCGAGAAGATTTTCACATTTTTTGTGATTTGGTTATACTAGGGCATATCATATTTATTTCATGGTTTGTTAGATTAAATAAGTATTTATAGACCCTTTCATGTTTTTAGAAAGGGTCCTCAAATTTTTGTTTTAAGACTTGGATCGGAAGTTGCACTACTATGCTTCTGATATATTTATTTTTATAAAAACTGGGCCTGAATTCTGAGTTTTGATGAAGAATACTTTTATGTGATATGCACTATTGTTTCCTGTAAAAGTATTTCTAAGTTGAAAGGCGGGATCTGAATGCAATTCATATTGGAGGAGACTCAAATACATATGGTACTACTATCTATGTTTTTTCTTCATGCTTTTATTTGAACCAACATTTATTTATTTTGCTATTATTGATATATGTATATGTTTTCACAGCAATTCTTTGACTTATCACTATTGAATGTTTAAGAGTTGTTATTTTTCATACATATGTATGTCTATAATATATAAAGATTAGTGTGATAACATTTTAATTATTACTTTGTTCAACTACTTGAACAAAGTAATTATCATATGAATAAATATTTTTGTTTATAAGTAGAGTCATCTATATGCCTATTTGTCTATAAGAATCATCAAAAATTGCACTAAGAAAGAGACTTCCCGGGATAAATTAGTTATTTATATTGTTGCATTTTAGAATAAACCATCCATCACTCCCATTATATATTAAAAAATCGATCACTTATCCATCCCATTTATAAATCATTGGGAAACTGGTCACATTATATCCAGTCAGAACGACCACACCAAACAAAAAAGGAGCTGCTTTTAAGGTCCAGAATGGGTGGTTTTCCCCAATGTTGATGAAGTGATTTTCGAGGCATCAACAGGTCTCTAAACTTTTAAAGGCTTCAAACACATTGGCAATGTTGACGGATCCATTTTACACCCCGGAGACACATTTGGTTGCAACAGACCATGCTTCCACATCCCAAGTACTCATGTTATCCATCATAAAGCCACAAACCGAAGTTTTGGTGTCAACAAAAAACAAAGATTAAGTAAATTCGTCGTCGTCGAATAATCATGCCACTGATCAACCTAATCCTTCAACCTCGACTTCATCTGAGGTTGTTCCACTTATTGTACCTGAATTGACAATAAGACCACCAAAGGGAGTTGTGCACAAATCGACATTCAACCCTCGGGCTCGAACAACTCAAAACTATAACATAGTGGAAGATCTTGCTCAATCACCTTCTGCTATGTCGACACTCGAGGTGTTGCAAAACTGTCCCTCCCATAATCAGGCTTTATTGTCAGCATAGATGGAATAGATCCTACGGATTCAAATCTTGTGGTTTTTAACCATGCAAGATATTCACCACAATTACCGGCGCATTTAGCTTTCCTAATCCAAGTAAAAGCTCTCAATAAGAATGTTCACAGAACTATTATTGACAAGGGGACATCTACTTGCATTATGTCCATGAGCTGCTAGAAAACACTTGGTTCACCGCTGTTGTCACGATCACCAACCACGTTGAAAGCTTTTTATGGAAGAACATATACTCCATGTGGGATTTTGAGTAACCTGCAAATCGAACTTGGGGGAAATATGGTTACTATTGAAGTTGAGGTAGTTGATGGACCCCTCAATTACAACATTTTACTTGGAAGGCCTTGGGTATATGCTATGGTTGTTGTGGTTTCCATGTACTTTCATAATATTGCATTCCATTTTAAGGGTGGAGTCACAGTCATTGATCAGCTAGCCTTCTTTGCCAATAGTTCACAGGCCACAGGAATCATTCCATTGGTACACAGACCCCCGCTGTCACTACAAAGTGTTGCAATAGGTCTCTTTAAAGATCCTTCCCTAATGGGCACTTTTACCCTCCCGTCACCATCTGATTTGGCGGAAGTGGAAAGAGTAGAAACCTGCAACATGATTTCCTCCACCTCATCTGATTTAAGGAGGATTTCCAACCAAGTTGAAGTTGATAGTAATCTTAAGGTATTGTCGTTAAGCCCCATTGAATCATCATAGCAATCAATCTTTCGGGCTTGTGCGACAAACCCAAACCCGCACTCAACTTTTGTATGGGTAGATAGATCGTTAGAATATGGTACCTCTTCGAATCCTTTTTCACGTATACATTCTACAGATGAAGGAATCATCCAATCAATGATGATAGGAGAGGAACCATGGGGAGATTATCATCATCATTCCCATCTTCCAGATGAAAATGAAGATTATTCAAATGAACTAAACCACCCATCAATTGTTGATTTCTTATCAAATTCTGTTAGGATAGATACTGTAGATTCTGAGCGTAATTTGTCAAACATAGAAGAAACAATTTCTATAAACATTTCGACCAAGCCTAACATTGTGTTTGGTCAATTTAGTGTTTCTAAATTGATTTCATTAATTGTCAACCTGGGGCTCGTAAGCTGATGAAGTGAAGGTGTACTATATGTACTTAGGCAACCTCTTAAATCTTTTTGTCGTTTGGGGGTGTTGTTGGTGATTAATTTATCTTCCTAAGATGGAATGGAGATTTTATAAACAGATGAGTGATAGTGTGTGTAAGGTGATTTCTAAATGAGTGAGTGTGTGTTACTGGTGGTTTCTAACTACCTTCTAAATTTGCAAAGGAAAAAGCTTGAAAGAAATAACTTGAAATGAAACTGAAAGCAAAATAGAAAAAACCACTTTCTAATAGCACTAGTCACTACTCATGCTGCTGCAATAAAAAGATAAGAAAAACTACTTTAAAGACCAGTTAGAATGTTTAACTCTTCCTAACTCTTTGCTTCCAACATATAGTACTATGTGAAACACGATTAAGAAGTAGTTAGAGATAAGTCTAAAAAGTACTCAAAACAAGCTATAAGTTATCAGTATTCTAATCTCTTAAAGATGAACAACTTATGATAAAGAGACCATCAATATGTTAGCATACAACTTGAGAAACTAAACTAGAAATCAACTAGGAAAACAGAGTAAAGGCAACAACTTATGAATATGACAACTGAAAATACTATTAGAGATAAAGCAAATACACAAAGACACACAATCTCGGGCTAACACCTGCAAAAGACAGTCCTGATCAATTTAAAGTAAATGCTGGAAATGAAATGACAACGAAATTAAATCAATTATGTACATGTGTTAAAGAAAAGGAAAATTGCTGAATTCAAAGGAAGTGAATGGTAAAAACATAAAAGTAAATTACTGTACAAAGGCTGTCATGAACGGGGGCCCTCCATCCACAAAGCCCAAAGAAAAATCAGCTACGTAAAGGAGTCAAACAACAGTCTTCTATTAATTCATAATGCAAAAATTACAGTCAAAAAGTGCTGAAACAACAGCTTCAAAACAGAGTTTCTGTGCTCACTAAAAGCGTAGCAATTACATGAATGAAACAACTAAAGAATAATCTTCAAGCGTGCGTAGACGCTGGATTTTATAAGCAAGTAAACAACTGCCTACTGCGTAAAACAAGAAACTGAAAATTAACTGACAGCATGCAAATTAAATGGTTCAGCAACACGTCAATAGGTCCGTGGGTGATCTGGAAGGTACGGTCATTATGGAGGTTGAATCCAAGGTTGGATCCTGTCTCCCATGACCTGCGTAGAGTGGAGGAGTTTCCATCTGGAGTGACGTATCCTTTCAGCTCACGCAGCACCGTTTGAGCTGGCTTTGTTGACCGGAGTTGGACCCTCGTTGACCGGAGGTATGCGTGGTGTTGCTGACCAAGCCAATAGCACAAGAACCTTCAACACCTTCATTGCCACGTGCCCATGTGATTCGTTTCTAAAAATGACACGTGGAACATGGAGATCAATGAAAAGGCTGCGGAATTGCTGAATGGCTGCGGAATTGCCAGACAGCTGCAGAAACTCTGTGCATATGTCAAAAATCTAGACAAACAGTCAAACATTTAGCAAAGTCAACCAATCATGCTTAAAGACATCAAATGTAATGATCTTGGTAAGTTTATGAGGAAAATAGGGCAAAAGAGAGGGATAAGTCAGGAAAAGTTGTAGGTAATGATGGATAAATAGGTGCAAGTTAGAGGCTCTACACATGTCTTGCCATGGATTCTTGGGACAACTAGAGGGTAGGCAAGTAGATGTTCAGCAAGAGGATGACTTATTTTCCTTAAACCAGGAAGTAGGGGAAGGTATTAAGAGAAGGATTAGGTATGACTCAGTTAGCCCATAAAGCATTCACCAGAGCATAGTGCCAATTTTGTTGTTCAAAGTAAATGGTATTTTTGGTAACGCAGATGAGGTTCTTGTTTGTAGACTTCATAAGACCATTTCTCAGCGGGTAGTAATTAGTAGAATTCTTCAACACAATACCATTTTGCAATGTAAATTCATAAAGCTTTAATGAATAGAAGTAAGTTTCATTGTAGAAAACAAGTGATATAGGAATGCCAAACCTGGAAATGATATTCTACTGTAGGAAGCTGATGACATCCTAGTCATTCACTTGTTTCAGTGAAACTGCTTCTTTCCACTATGTAAAGTAATCTATGGTAGTAAGATGTAATAGTGTTGCTTTAACAAATGTTGTAAAATATCCCCAGTGACATCTAAGCCCCACTATTGGAATGGTTCTTCCACTACAACGGGTTGTAGTGGGGTTACTGACCTTTGATTTCTACCATCACATCTTTGAAAAACCGAACACTTGCGGGCATAGGCATGTGCATCCTTGAATAATGTAGGCTAGTAGAAACCGGCCTGCATGACCTTGTAAGCTATTTTGTTACCCACAAAGTGTCTCTTAGATGGTCTGCCATGGAGATCATGTAACAACCTTTCTGAATCCTATGCCTCCAACCACCTTAGCAAGGCATCATTGTGATGCTTTCTATAAAGCACCCCATGTACCAGCTGATAAGATAGAGATCTAAATCGCAGTGCCCTCTTCTTTCACATAGAAAAATTAGAGGGTGAAATGCCATGCTTAATGTACTGGTGCACTTCTGGTACCAAGAGTCTTCGTGCAAAGTGGGTGAGGCTTTCTCAACATTGTACATTTATATTTCTTTCCCCCAACCTGCAAGCTCTTCTTCTTCCTCCTGCATATGTACTACTTCCGCTGCTAGTTTGCATAGATCATGACCCTTAATCGTGTGAAATGGCTTGATGTCAAGATCGTACTCTTATAGTTCTATCATCTAGTTCGCCCTCCTTTCACCCAACTCTTGTTGAACAGGAAGTTCTCTGACTGTTAAGTGTGGCATAAAGACAATGCAATGATTTTTCAGGAGGTAGGGTCTGAAATGCTTCACTGCCTTGTAAACTATGTATGCGTGTTCGTCCACTGTGGGATAGTTGAGTTCGGGTCCTTGCAGGCTCTTGATCATGAAGGAGATGGGTTGCTCATTGTTCAGATTGTCCTTCTGATTGAGCACATCAGCAAGTGAAGTGTCGAAAGAAAAAGTATAGAGAAAGAAATCCTTGTTGAAGTTTGGGTTGTACAGTGAGGGTGCTTCTGCTATAGCTTGCTTGATATGGGTGAACATGTCCTTTTCCTTCTTTCCCCAACTGTAGACTGAATCCTTCATGATTGTCTCTTGGATGGGTTTGATAATCTACGCATAATGAGAGATGAAATTTCTGAGGAAGTTGATCTTCCACAGGAAAGACTACATGGATTTCTTGTTCACAAGATGAGGAATCTGTGTGATGGTCTGAACTCTGCTCAGATCTACCTTGATCCGAGTCTTGGTAATGATGTGTCCAAGAAGGTTTCCCTTAGACACTGTGAAGATTCTCTTCTTGGGATTCAAGGATATCCTGTATTTTCGACATTGCTCAAATATTTTCTTAAGATGGCATAGGTAGTCTCACTGTTGTCTTGAGAAGATTGCCTCATCATTGAAGTAGACCACGAAACTCTATCTGACGAGTTGATGGAAGGCAATATCCATTTCTAGCTGAAAATTTGCACATGCATTCACCAACCCAAATGAAATCCTTCGGAAAGTGAACATACCCCACTAGGTACGAAAGGTAGTTTTAAGTCTATCAGGCTCTGCTACTAGAGCCTAATTGTATCTTGAAAATTCGTCATGTAAATAAAACATCTCTACTCTAGATATTGTCTATAGTATATGCTCCATGGCTGGCACTGGGTAGTTTTCCTTTTCCGAGGTGCCGTTGAGACTACATAAATTTACGCACAACCGGATCTCCCTGGACTTCTTCCTAACAGGGACTACATTTGAAACCCACATGTAATGCCAAACTTTGTGAATGATTTGAGCGTCCAACTGCTTAATCAATTCTTTCTGTATGAGGGGCTCAAGTGAAGGATGAACATTCCTTAGATTTTTTTGAAAGGGATTTCCCCTTCCTTGATTGGTATGATGAGTTAAATTATTCGTGTGTCATATGTTTTGATGTCATCGTACATCCACGTGAAAACATCTTGGTAATTATTGAAGAGGCGGGTGAAAGCTTACCGCTCTTGAGGTGTGCAACATGTACCGAGATTCACAAACTTTGGATCCTTATTCGTTCCCAGATTAATCTGTTCATGCAACAATGTAGAGATGCGAGTTTTAACATTGACAAGTCCTTGAAAGTGATTCTTCAAGTGATACAACTTCTCAAGTGATACCACACCCTTGGGGATGGGGTTTCCTTTCCTTACATCGGTTATGTCCTGTAGAGACTACTCATGCTCGTCCTCATCTATCATTGCGCCCTTGAAGATGCCAACTTTGGCCATGAAATGCAGTATTTGTTGATCATCATCAAAAGCAAGTAAATTAGTGATGTTGTCCTGGAAATATGGCTTATATAAAATTTTAACAGAAAATCTATCCCTTAACGGTGTCATCCTAGTAGCTGCATTTGCCAAGGCATTTGCAGTTGCATTACACATTCTTGGTACATAAATAATATTGAAAGCTTGGAATTGAGAAATGAGTTGCCATACCTCTTGTTGATAAATTTCAAGACTGGGAAACACAAAGTGTATGGTGTTACGTACCTGACTTACCACGATCTCAGAGTCACCTACCACTTTTAGTACAACAACATTGAGATTGATGGCTTTCTGTAAGCCCAAGACAAGTGATGAATAATCGGTGGTGTTTTTCGTTCACTCAAAATCCAAGCGGCTAGAGATTAAGTGTTTACTCTGCAGCGGGTCTGTTAAGACACAACTGGCTCCAAAGCCCTCCTACGTCTTAGAACTGTCAAAGTACATGGTCCACATATCATCTATACAAGGACTATTTTCCTCACTATTACTACTATCACTACTATTACTACTATTATAATGTACTGTATAGGTTTCATTTTCATGAGTTGGGAATGGAAGGAGACTCAACTATGTGTGTGGTGGGGTTTGGGATGGTTGTGCAAGATAGTACCCCAAATGTGTCTCTAGAAAGAAATTGTTGAACATAGGTTCTACGAAAGTCAACAGTTCATTTTCTCCATTCATTTTCTCCATTCAAGGGGGTCACATTGTGCTTCATGTATCTCTCTGACAACACCCAAATCTGGTTGTTTCTACCCTTGTACAAAATCCATAAGTGTGACCAGTTAGTGAAAAAGTATCCTTGTAGTTTTCTTGACAAATCTCTACTAAGAAATACATCATATGCTTCCGGGATGTCCAAAATCACAATATTAATGCATTGATGAACTCATCCATTAGATGATAACTGAATGATCACATCTCGGAGTTCACCAATTGCTGGGACACATGTTCTATCAAGTTGGATGATCTGCATAGTTTTCTAGCTCCATTGGGCATTGATATTCTTTAGGATGGAGAGTGGCATGACATTCACTGATGTGCCAGAATAAACCAAACAATTGTGGACATTGAAATTGAATATGTCAAATGATAATAGGAAAGGTGGGTAGAGTGAGTTCGCCTATTCCATACACATCAAGTTGAGCACATATGCGAGTGTGTCAGGATACTTACTTGTTCCCTTATTGGAAGAGGTAGCATCACTTGCAGAGTTCTGCCCAAGTGCGTGAAGAATAAGGTCCCGCTGACCAGTAATTTTGGTTAGCTCATATAGATATATGCTTGCACAAGTCTTCTTCATGTCTTCTACGATGATGTAATCCAAAGTGAGGAGACTCATCGAGGTATCCAGGGGTAGACTTGCATTCGTGATGTCTTGGTGGGATGCTCTTGTCTTTACTTGTCATGGACGTACTCTTTGCTGTAGTTTTCTTCGTAGACTTTCTCTGATTTTTTATGTTGAATTGATTAACGGATCCACTATCCTTAGTATGTCTTTTATTAATTTGTCTCCCAACATCTCAATCATAGTAGGGACCCCTTGACTTCTCAAGTTGTGCCGATTGTTCTACTTCGAGGTTAGACCGTCACTCAAAGGCTCGTCCTTAGTGATGATCTTCTGGGATGTGTGCGGACACTAATAAATGTTTACATCATTCCTAGTACTTGGGGCTTCATCATATGTAGCATCTTCTTCATCTTCAACATCGGGCTTAGCCTATATTCATTGACTACCTTGTCTTCAAAAAGTCATGTGGCTATTTTACTCATAATGCAGTTCCAATCCAAGTATTTCTTTCGGAATTACATTCATTTTGGAACAAGAAGTATGAGTCTATCACGAGATTCTCAAGGTTTAACACCAGGTTAGAGCTTTGCATAGATTTGGTTGGCTAGTTGTTGCTTGAAGCTGTGTTCTTATTCAGCATGTACTTGGTAGGCTCGCTGCTCACGGTTGTCTCACTCATCCGTTGTTTGAGTTTAGGAACATTGATAGTCAGGGACTTGAGGAGACGAGTAAGGCTTTCGATGTCACTTGCTTCCTTTTCCTTAGTCTTACTCATAGTGCCTTGAGACCTCTTTCCTGTGTCCTTGGAGTCCTTAGTGGATTCATCATCTGAAATGAATCCAATATCATGCAGGTATTTCTCCAAGGCTATAACCTCTTCACAATTTTCTGTTAGAGTTGGTCTCATAGCTCACTTAAGGAAATTCGCAATGTTGGTTGGCAGTGTGGATGTGTAGTAGTCGGTGGTGATGGAGTCATGAGGTTTGCTGTCTACTGATAACCTGTTCTAAATTCAGTTAAACCTCTGATTGAAATCTTTGACCTTCTCTTTTTGCTCCATCTTGAGACTACCCAACTCCTTCAACAACATGGCAAGGGTCTTGTCTTCAGAAAACTTCTCAATTGAAGGCCCTTGTGTTTTGGATGGTATTTTGTGGAAGGTTGTGATACCATACAACTAATCTGACATCCAAGGTACATGGACATAATTTACATGTGGCGTCGTCATAACGTACATCGAGTGTATGTAAATGTAGGTAGAACATGTCTAAGTGATCTTCTACCTTCACTATTTTGTTAGGGTCATATTTCGTTAAAATATTCTCAACATGTCTCGACATCTTGCGCAAGACACTTGAAAGTTCCAATGGGCCCTAAGTCATCCATTCCAGATTTTTCTCTAACATGTTGGCCTCTTCTTCATCCTCCTCCTCTTCTTCAAAATCTGATGGTTCTTCCTCTGAATCTGTTGGTTTGTCTTTGCTTCCACATCCTCTACTACCTTCCCCTCCAACTCCTACACCGGAACTTGAGACCAAGAGTACGAGGTTGTCTTCTTCTTCCTTTTGAAATATTAGAAGTTCCTCTTCTTTTTCCACAACTTGTGCCAGCTCTTCAAGAATGGAAAAGATTGTTTCTTTTACAAATGAGACTACCACTCTTGTGGGAGCAATATTTTTCTTCCTCTGCGAATATGGAAGAGTGTACACTCCTGGAATTAGTCCAACAGATTTAGTGAATTGATAGGTGAAGGGATTGAAAATGCAGATATGTTGATATGGAAGTTCATGTTTAATTTTGGGAGGTGAGAAATTACCAACTCATAGGGGAGAGCGAATGAGTGTTATTGCCTTGACTAGATGATGGATGAGTTGGGTCGGTGGGATAATAAGTCTTAAATTGTTGGTGACCCTCCTTTTAGCAGCATAAATGTTGACGGTTCTAGATCTGCCAACATTTAGGGGATCTCCTTGGTATAAGTCTGAATTAGACCTCACACCATTTGGTGTAGGAGTCCCACCCAATACGATGGCCCAGTTGCCATTTACTTAGATATTTTCCTTAGCTCTTTTTCTTTAGCACATGAGAGCATTATGTTGGTTCCTTCTAGTGAGCTCTAGTATTGCAGCAATAATGCTGCAACTCCTGGGGCTTCCTTCTTTACTTTTATCAACCTGGTAGTTCGTAACAAACTTGGAAGCGACGGTGTTATATGCACAAGTACTAGCTCACATTGCAGGTTGTCACTTGATCAGCTGGTGCAATTTTTCTAGGAGCTTAAGCCAACTTCCATGAGTTCTCAGAAGAAGTTTTAACTGTGATGAAATGAAACTAACTCTACAGGGGCTATTCTACTTGCAGAAAGAGAAGGAAAACTGAAATGGAACACAAACCCTAGCAAACCCTAGTTTTGCAAGAAAAGAGATGGAAACTACTGAAATGGGTGCCATTGATTTCTGCAAACGCAAATTAAATTTATTCAAGCTACTTCTGAAGAGAAATGAGAAGAAATCATCTTTTTTGTACTTTTGAGTATTTTTATGTGGAATTATTATGCTTATGGTTTGATTGGTTGTGACTGTGTAGAGGTTTGGTGGCAAAGGAAGGTGGAGCTGGCTTTTGCAAATGGTGAGGAAGGTGTGGAGAGGTCCGAAGAAGTCCCTAGTACCCTTCTGGAGACTTCCATTACGACCAGGCTTCAAAAAATCACTCGCATGAACTTCTACAGGACGTTGCAGGGGATCTATAGGAGATTATATAGGAGGATCTACAGGAGATTCTACAGGAGGATCTACAGGAGGAGGCCGAAAGTAGTTTCTGGAGGTTTGAAGGTGGAAGAATGATGGGAAAAGGGAAATGAAGGCTAGATGAAGGTGTTGAGGGGTCTAGGACTCTGTTAATGAAGATGAAGAGTGAAGGAGATGGTTGGATTGTTCAAAGGGCAAGAAAGAAACTTTATGGAAAAATGTAGGAATTAGGGAGAATTGGTGAAATATGGTGAAAGAGTGGGGAAATCTTAGAAATATGAATTGGTGCATGATATGCTATGGAGGATTGATCAGTTGGAATGTTATATAAGTGAGCTACACACTTTCTTCCCAAATCTGACCAAAGCAAGAACTGAAAAACAAATTTTTGTCTATTCTAACCTAAAACCAGAACAATGTTGAACATAACTTTATGAACAAAAAAATATGCGAGAAAACCATGGTAAATGAGCATGAAATGATCTAAGCATGTGAATCCAACTAATATAAGCTTCTCCAACTCGACATATCACACTAGCAATTGCATTGGAAGAGTAAAGACTGTGTTTTTGGTGGCAGCAATAGTGCCTTGACCTCAAATCATGGTCCCAAGGAGGGAGAAAGGAGATTAATACCTTCTGGTAGCCATTTTGGATCTTTCTTTGTTACTGTAGCAAACTACTTAATCAACTTGAAGTAAAAACAACTATTCTAGCCATCAAAAGCAACCTAATTTAACAAAGCAATATTAATCCTAAACAACAGAAATTATCTCATGAATGCAAGAAAAAGCATATAAATACACAAAGGAGGTGTTGGGCACTTGGGTTGGGCCCTAACCCAAGAGCTTCAGCCCTCTAGGAAAGATCAATGCTGGTTCAAAATTGGATTCATCTTCATTGATCAAAAAATAATAGCAGTTACATCACAAAATTGTCTTCAAAAAGAGCTTGAAAATGAGCTGAGTACAAGATTGCACAAAAGTGCGAAAATAGACTATCAAATGGCTAACCTACTGAGGCTTGAAGCCTTCTTATTTATACAAGTGGGGACTCCCAACAGTTGTCCTAAACTTAAGGAACTTGGCTGCCTGGAACTAAAGATAATAATAGCCCTACTTGACTTACTCGGCTGCCCTTTACAATCATCAATGTGGACCCTTACACTCTGAGTTGCTGATGGAGAACTCGAGGAAGGGGTCATTAATGAAGGAGACACCCCTCCTATAAGTCCTCAACCCTATTTCCTCGAGTTTGGCTGCCATTCTGCTCATAAATGCCTGGTCCTTGTCCAAAATTGTCCAAAAAATCTGCAATAGACACTCATTAGACTATGTGGCAAAGTGACTATCCCCATTCACTCTATTGACATAAATATATTCAAAAACATGCACAAAAATATTGAAAATGGTGGATTAAGTGAAAATAATAGGCAGAATGAGTCCATATAGTTACCCATTTCTGGGGCTCATCATCACCCCCCTGTTGAATGGGTTGCTCATCCTTTGAGCAACTAATCCAGTTCTTCATCTTTAATAGCTTTAACAGCTTCCCTGACATCCCAAGCCTCTGATGTGATGTCTTCTTCTCTATCATGAAAACCTTCTTTCCTGTCCACTTCCTCCCATTGTTTCTATTATTGCTCTTCCTTAATCCCTTCCAATAGTCCTAACAGTAGTGGAGGATTAAACTTTAGACCAATCCTGTTGGCTTTCAATTTTTGCATTGATTGTTTATATAGAGGAACTCTCATCATAGCTTCTTTCATTCTAGTTGGGGAGTGATACTCCCTGATCTTTAGGCTATGTGACAATGTATTCCACCTTCTCATGCAAGCATGAAGGCAGTCATTGCCAAATAATCTCTCCATATCTTCAAAATGAGTGATAGCTTGTGCTTTCCTATCAACATAATCAGGGAGAACTTGGGGGTTGGCTGCAAGGTGTTCATGGTCATAGATGAGAGCCAATGGTTCTGCTAGTTCTGCCCTTATCATCAGGGGCTCACTTAGTTCTTTTGCCATTATATTTTGAATTTCCTATCCTCTCTTTTCCTCATGGCTCATCCAAGAAGCCATAGCCATGAGTTGTAGGTCCCCCAATGCGACATTTGGATCCCATAAGTTCATGTCTGGAAGTGGCATATTGTGTAGGTAGAATTATGATAGTTTGGCATTATCCTTGGCTAAACTATTATTGCATAAATGCATAAACTGACCATAATATTGAAATGGGATGGTGCCCCTCTGGGCCAATGTTTTGATCTAGAATTGGAGCCACTGGTCTTTGAGATACAGTGCATAGGATCTAGCTGGCTGTCTACACTACAAGGCCTCCATTGCCCAGCTGGCCATGCAGGCCATCTAGGTTTCCTTTTCCTGCAACTTTTTTTTCAAGATCGGCACTTCAGTTGCTGCTTGAGACTCCCTTTCTTGCTATTGTTTCATCAACGTTTCACATCCATTTGTGGTTCTTCTTCTTACTGCTATTTTTGTGTTGCTTCACTGTCTTCTAGGGGTCCTTCTTGTTGTTGCTACTCTTCCAAGATTGGCAACTTTTCTTCCCCTTTAGGTTCTCGTTCCTGTAACTACTTTTTCAGAAGTTCATTTTCTTCTTGTTGTTGGGCTCTTCTAATGTTCTCTATGTGCCTTACCATGCCCAACTCCCTTCTCAACTCTCTCAACTGGTCTTCCATGTGCCCTATATCTTCAACTCCTTTAGATTTAGCAATCTGCATCCAAGTGTGGGTTCTGACCCTTTATTTTTCTAATTTACAACAAATTTTTGTGGGATGATCTTCCCACCTTCTAGGAGATTGTAATAGGAGCCTAAATTAGGCTGAGGGCTTGGCTCAAGTATTTCTTTTTCCTTTCCTTCCTCTTGTGACTATTCCACTTCCTTCTCTTCTAATTTTTCAGTTTCTTTTAGCTTGGCCAATGTCTCCTGTAGAGAGGTTTGAGCTTCTTGTAGGACTACTTTGGAGTCCATCAATTTGATTCTTTCCTTCTACGTGGAGGTTTTGGGACTCCCTCTCTCGTAGTTGATGGAGATTTTGGAGGGAGATTCCTCCTTTTTCTCAGTACATGCATCCTCAATGACAATGGGTTCTTTTGATGGTGGCTGGGGCTTACCCACCTTAATCCTGGTGCTCCTTTTGGCCTTGAAATACATAGATGTTTGTCTTTTTCTCTTTCCCTTTTGCTTTTCTAGAGTGCTTAATGTAGAAAGCACAACTGTTGCTTCCCTTACCAGTGTTTTAGGAGATATTTCCTCTTGTTGTTTTTCTTCTTTACCCTCTGCAATTTTTCCTAAGTTTGTCGTTTCTTCTTTTGTCTCTACTATCTCTGTTGGTGTCTTTTATTTTCCTTGTTGAGTCTCTGCCTCTCCTGTGGCAGTCTTCTTCTGAGCCTTCTTGGGCTTCTTTTTCTCAACTCCTGTTCTCTTCCTTTTCTCTACTTTTGATACTGTTTTCTGTCCTGCCTTAGGTGCAACTGTGGTTTTGTTTAGCTTCTCCTTTTCTTCCCGTTTTTCCTATTATATTTGAATATTTTGTTGCTCCTCATGAATTTCCTTTTCAAGTTCCTCTATCTGCTCCTCCTGTTCACTGCAGGATGGACTAAGTTCATCAATAAGAGTTTTGATGTTGCCTCCTCTAGACATATTCTGGAGAATTTCCCAAGCTATGGGGATGGTGTAGGTGTGTAGGGCATCTTCTACCAACAATTTGATGAGCCCATGGTGGGCTAGTTGGTCTAGAACCCCTGCATTCAACTTGGTGCCACATTCTATCAGAGATTGAAGGAGGAAATATAGGAGACTGAGTTTCCTAGCTATTGGTAGATCCATTCCATATCTCAATTCATGCAATAGCTTGAAGTGATACCCATAAACTATATTGAATCTCCCTTCACAAGAGATATACTTCATTATTTGGTAGCTAACTTCACTCCATGGAGGAGGTAAGCTTGTCCTTCTGACCCCATTTTAATCCTCTATAGGATTCTCATCAAGCTGAAAAAATGTCTTCTTAGCAACCTCTCCCAATGGTTTTTCCTCTTTTCTCTAGGGGAGCCCAAGTGGAAGACCTCCGATTGTGCTAATAAAATCTGGTGTAAGCTCTAGGGTCAGACCCCTGAAATTGACTGTAGCATGTGTTTTCGAATGGGGTCTTAAGAACATTAAAGATTCTTCAGTCACCTCTTCATCATATCCATGAATCCTCTCAAAGAAATACATCTAGTTTACCCTGGTGAAGAGGGCCACCACCTCAGGGTGCTCATACAATTTGTTGGAGTTCAAAGGCTCCTTTCTCATAAAACCTCGTGGCATGGCGTTTAGTTGTTTCTGAAAATGCGTGGGTGAGGAAGAAGGCAATAACTTCCAAAAATAGAAACAGAGGGATAGCTGGGTTTTGTTTTTTTCTCTGAAACTAGAGAGGGAATTTCCCATGTACTTCTTCTTCAAAACATTAATTTGCAAGTTTCCCTTAAAACTATTTTCAATCTGAATTTTCTTCTCGGTGTTTGGAAAAAAATCAATACTTTGACAGAATAGAGGATATATAAAACAATGTTTTTTCACAGAGTAACCAAACGTGCAATTTCGTTTCCTTCCCAGGCTTGATTTTCTATGGTTTCAACTCTTTTTAGGAGAATACAGGAAAGGAAAGAAAAAAACAAATTTTTGAATGCAGAGAAGAAAATAGAGAGATTGTGTAGAACACATAAAAACACAGGCAGACTTTCGAGCTTCTCTGTTCCTTTCTTTTTCAACCCAATACTTTATTCTTAATCCACCACCTTATCTAGATATATCATATGCAGAGTAGGTTTCTAAGCCTACCTCATTCCCAGCTCAAATTTGATAAAAATTCCAACTTTTTCTGCTGCAAAGCTGCTCTCTAGCCTTCCTGTAGAAAGCCTCATGTAGATGGTGTTCCTACTCCTGTAGAATGCAGTAGTGCTCCTGTAGAGCCCGATAGGTGGGATGGTTTTGAAAAAATGGCAAAAAACAATTGGTTTGCTATTTTGAAGGTGGTAGATGAGTGCTGCAGTTGAGAACTCGTCGATGCAAATGCAAACAAAAGGTGGTGGAGGCTTAGACTGCACTGTACTTAAACTGATGGCGTAATTTGTGGTGATGAGGTGAGGTGGTTGGATGGGTATGTTATCCCCATCTGAACCATTGGTCCTATGCTAGTGTCATTATGGTTCTTCATGTCACCTGACCGCCATCACCTCCCTTATTCTCGTTATATGCCGCCATCACTACCGGTTTTGAATTTTTTTCTTCCTGAGTTGATGGGCCAAACGTGCTGACTGCATATCTGATCTGTGGTTTGAATCGGATGAGGCTCATTTGAACTCCACGAGGGTGTATGAACTGAGCTAGGGTGACCAATTAGGTAGCCACAGATTCCGTTTAATCATGACCATTCCAATAGTTTATGCTGTTTCTAAATAATATTCATGTAATCGAGGAATAGGTTTAGCCACTTACCTGCTAGTCACTACTGTGTTCTGCAGGCTTCAGACTTTGGCACTTTATTTCCTCGTTATTATTTCTACTGGTGCTCTGCATGCTTGACCTTTGGCTTATGCTGGTGATTTCTCAATCAAGCTATGCTCTTTGCATGCTTCATACATCCTTGCTATGCTGACCCTGTCTCTAGAGTTTGTTTTTCAAAGGGATTAGCTGCTATGGGAATCCTGCAGGATTTCCTGTAGCTGCTTCTCCTTCTAAAATTTAGGTTGATGCTTGAGCAGGGGCTAAAAAGACATCTGAAGAGGGTTCTGAATGAAAGAAATAACAGCTCAGAGGCATTAGGTAAGAATAAGTAAAGAATACTGCTACTTTATTGTCATCATATTTTTTTGTGTTTTACAGAATGAAAGAAACATAAATTATGTATTTGTTTATGCAAGGAAAGAAAAAGCGAATGGAAATGTGGGTGTGCAGGGATGGAGTGGAGAGTTAGGCAGATTGATGGTGGCAGGGAGGCTCACAGGCCTTCTAGACAAATTTCCAGCCCTCGGCGTCTTCTCTGAACTTGATTTTGGCCTTTCTGTACTTTCTACAGGAGCCTCTTGTAGGATACACAGAGTTTCCTCTAGGATGCAAAATTTTCATAACAAATGAGACCAAGGCTTGGGAAAGGATAACGACAATGGAGGTTTGGACTATAAAGGGTGCATGTAGCCTAGCCATGTCTTTTTCTCTTGTGTGACCCTCTTGCAACCTATAATTGATTAAAAAAAAGTTGGGTTTTTTTTTGTT
>APFE030719335.1:9855-28189 GCA_000404065.3 Pinus taeda | reverse complement strand
TGTCTATCATGCCATATTTTTCTTTGAAGTTGGACTACCTCTGAGTGGAGTAGGGCCTGCATTCTCTATTCATCCAATCCATTTAGTTGAAGCAATCTTTCCTTTTGTGCATGGCTAAGATCTAGGTCCAGCTGAGCTGCTATCCTTAATGTGTTATATTCAAATTCTATTGATAGAAAAACCTTCTTCCCATAGACCAGCTCATAGGGTGTAAACCCTGTGGTGGTTTTCCAGGTGGTGTTATAGGCCCAGGTGGCCTCAACCAATCGATCTGCCTAATCTTTTTTGTTGCTACTCACTACCTTAGTCAAGATTCCTTCCAAAGCTCTATTAGTGACTTCCACCTATCCATTTGCTTGTGGATGATAAGGGGTGGAAGTTTTGTGCTTAATCTTGTGATGTGTGAGCATGTCTTCAACCAAATTGGAGGTAAACTGACTTACTTGATCTGTGACTAACTCTCTTGGATAGCCAAACTTGTAGAAGATATTTTCCCTCAAAAACTCAGCTACTTTTTCTTCTATTACTGCCTTGATTGCCTTGGTTTCTACCCATTTCATAAGGTAATTAGTACATACAATGATGTAAGATTTATTTTTTGAAGGAGGGTTGATTAGACCCACAAAGTCCATGCCCCACTTCTCAAATGGATCGAAAGTCACTTGAGGTTGCAAGGGCATCTCATCCCTTGGAGTAGGTTTCCCATTCTTTTACATCGGTCACATTGGCTGATATATCTCTTGACATCTTGATGAAGCGTGGGCCAATAGTAACATCCTTGCAAAATTTTGAAGGCAGTCCTCTTTGCTACAAAGTGGCCCCCATAGGGCCCATCATGACAGGTTAGGAGGATGTCAAAAAATTCCTCCTCCCAGAAACATCACCTCAAGATCTGATCTGGGCCAAGTTTAAAAAGATTTCCCCCAATCCAGGTGAATGGGGTACTTTTCCTCACGATCTTGCTCTTCTCTTTTGAGGACAGGTGTGGCGGAAACTGTGTTGAAACCAAATAATTTGCTATATCAGCAAACCATGGAGAGAGTATTGAAATAGCAAATAGGTGTTCATCTGGAATTTGATCATCCACCATTCCTTCTTCACTTATAGGCAGATCTAGTCTAGATAGAAAATCAGCAACAACATTTTCCTTACCCAGCTTATCAACAATTGTCAAATCAAATTGCTGCAATAAAAGTAACCATCTAATGATATGAGCATTTACATCTGGTTTATTCATCAAATAACTAATTGTAACATGATCAGTGTGTACGAATGTTTGATAGCTGGTGATGTAGCGTATGAACTTGTTTAGGTAATGGACTACAGCTAGGAGCTCCTTTTTGGTTACAGTGTAGTTTAATTCTGCCTTGGATAGATTTTTACTGACAAACTATATGGCATAAGGCAGCTTCTCCTCAACTTGCCCTAAGGCTACTACTATCACTTTGTTCGAGGCATTTGTGTGAATGTGGAAAGGTAGGGCCCAGTTTGGACCTCTCAAAATTGGGGCAGTTACCAGCTTACCTTTCAAGGCATCTAGAGCCTCTTGACAGTTGTCAGTCCATATGAACTCAACATCTTTCCCCAAAAGACCAAACAATGCAGAGGCTAGCTTACTAAAATCCTTAATGAATATTTTATAATACCCTGCTAACCCTAGAAAACTCTAAACATCTCTTACCTTTTGAGGAGGTGGGACCCTTTGAATGATATCAATCTTATTGGGATCCACCTGTAATCCTTGCTGAGAAATTGTATGACCTAGTATGGTCCCTTCAATGATCAGGAATTCACATTTTTCAGGACTAAGGGATAGGTTCATTGCAATACACTTGGTTAAAACTTTTCCTATGTTAGTCAAAGCTTCGTGGAAGTTAGAACCATAAGGGGTAAAGTCATCCATATAGATTTCCACTAAATCATGAATCAGTTCAGCAAATATTCTTAGTACTGCTCTCTGGAAAGTGGCAGGAGCATTGCATAACCCAAAAGGAAGAACCTGGTAGGAAAAGGTACCCCAAGGACAATTGAAAGTGGTCTTATCTTGGTCTTTTTGGATGATTTTGATATGGTTGTACCCGCTAAAACCAGATAGGAAGGAGAAGAACTTCTTCCTAGCCAGCCCATATAACACTTGATCTATGAAAGGCAAAGGGAAATGGTCCTTCTTGGTGGCCTTGTTTAGTTCGTGATAATCTACACAGATTCTCCACTTCCCATTTTTATTTGGAACTAGCACCAAAGGAGAAACCCATTCACTTTTAGAGATGGGGTAGATGAATCCTGCATCCAAAAACTTTTGGAATTCTTCTTTGACAATGTCCTTAAGGGTTGGATTCATCCTCCTTTGAGGCTGCCTGGCCGGTTTACAATCTTCTTTGATGTAAATGTGATGAGTACAAACTGAAGGGTGGATTCCCTTCATTTCCTTATAGCTCCAAGCAAAAGCATCCAAGTGATTGTTCAATAAGCTACACAGTTCTTTCTCCTAAGAGGTGGATAGGGATGAGTTGATCTTCAAGGTTTTTTCTAGGCCGAATTCCACATTTTTAACTTGGAGAGAGGTTAGATCAGCCACATAGAGATCAACTAAAGGATTAGCTTTGGTTTCTCTGACCAGCTCTTCTAATGGTAACACACTGGGGGTTGGATTCTGAATCAAGTTTTAAATAAGATCATCCTCGGTTTGTGGACCCCCCATGGTAGCCTCTATTGTACACAATGGTGCAGAATAGACTTCATCCTCATCTTCCTCCTCCAAACAGAGAGGTAAATCATGTTCTAGAAGAGGTTAGGTAGGAGGATAGAGGACTAGCTGTTTGGACATATGCCTGTTTTTTATTTTCATGCTACCAACTCGACAACTAATGTAGGCATCTATAGTAGCCAACCAAGGTCTTCCCAGGATGAGAGGATACCCAATGAGCTTTGCCTTTGGTTGGAGAACAAGGAAGTTAGCAGGGTACTCCCAAGGATCAATAGAGAGCATTACATCTTCCACAATCCCCTCAGGGGTCATAGTGGAGCGGTCTGCTAACTGCAGTATTGTTGAGGTCTTTCTCAGGGAACCTTGAAGGTTGAGTTTGAGCATAGTCTCCCTGGTCATCACATTAATGGCAGCCCCTAGATCAATCAAGGTATGGGGGATTATGGTGCCATTGATGTGGACACCGACTACAAGACTCCCATGGTCTAGATATTTCAAACAGATTACCTACCCCAACATCAGGTCAAATAGTTGTCCTATGACATTGATAGTTGTGTCATCTCTCTTACGTCTGCTTGGGTTCCTGAAACACTTCTCCTTGATCATTTTGTTGTATATAGGAACATCCTTTATGGCTTGGAGAAGTAGTATCTTTACACATAACTATTTCAATTCTCCCAGAAGTTCAGTTTCTTCTAGGGTCAGTTGTGTGGTTCTAGTTAGTCTCTTAGGAAAGGTTGGAATGACATTTGGTTCACTTTCCTGTTTTTCTTCCTCATCCTCCTTAGGAGGGGGTTGGCTATCTGGGAGAACCTTCCCATATCATAGTTTAATCTCTTGAATCTCCACAACATAGGTCGGGGATGATGTTTCTCCACTATATACCTGCTGGGCCTTCTGTTGTTAGGTTTTGAGTTCAATTGAGCAGGTATTTGGGGTGGTATTGGTGAAGCAAGAGGTAATAGTTGTGGTGGAGAAGGTGGTGGAGGCAGAAGAGTGGGAGGAGAGTTATACTAGGGCCTCCACCCCTGATGAGGTGCATTCCACTGAGGCTGTGGCTGAGCATAAGAGTGAAACGAGTGAGCAACCAGCGGAGCCTGGTACTGAGGAGGATATGACCAAGGAGGGGGTTATGGACCAAGAAGGATGAGCAATGGGACCCCAAGAAGGCATGGAAGTGGATTGATTGGGGTTGTAATAGTTCTGGGATGTCCCTTGCATTCCCTTCTGGTAAGATCTGGGTCCATGTGGCCTCCTTTGGTTCATGAAATAGAGTGGTTTAGTGGCTCCTTCAGCCCCCTAATATGTAGCTTTCATTCCGGGCAAGGAAGGGCACTAGTTTGTAGGATGGTCTTCTTCACAAACTACACACACCTCTATAGAGTGCAATGGACACTCATTCCTAGGATGCTTTCTAGTGCACCTAGGACAGAAGATGGCCAAAGCCCTCTTAGCTTCCTCTTGTTTCCTTTTGATATGCAGGGAATCCATCTGCATGGAAAGAGTTTGCCTCACCTCACTCTTGAATTCTTCCAGCCAATTCTCAAGTTTGTTTCTAAGGGATGAACTAGATGAGGATGTACTAGCTAAAGGTTGACTTCCCCTACCTCTCTTTCTAGCTGACCTGGAATGGTTTCTAAACACAGTCTTTATGTCATCATAAGGTAGTTGATAGATGTCTCTCCTAGCCAGCAAATGGAGGGTATCTAGAAGGTCTTCAGGGACTCCTCTGAGCAGAACTAGCTTCAGAGATTCAGGGTCAAGTGTGCACCTAGCCCTTTTATAACTGAGTTGAAACCTCTCTTTATAGCCTTCTAAAGATTCATCACTTCCCATGGTCATTCAGAAGATTTCTTCCTTGGTATCATTTGACCTACAGTAGTCCTGTTATTTGTTGTTAAAGGCTTGCTACATCTAAGCCCAGATTGTGATACTGTTTAATGGTAACCCCATGAACCAACACAATGCTACATCCTTGAGGGTGGAAGGAAACAGTTTCAACTTATACTCGTTTTCTGCATAGTCATAGGTTTGACAGATGACAACAAATTCAAATAAGAATGTATCAGGATCTTCGGTAGTCAGTCCATGGAAGTGAGGTAAGGCTGAGGGGCTTATGTTTTTCATTTTTGTGTCCCCATTGGTCTCTCGGATAGGAAAGGCACCTTCTATTCTTTCCCCATTTCCTCTAATGTTTCTCTTTTCAGCCATGGTCTCAGGAGGAATGGTTTCTTGCTCTTCTTCTATTATAGGATCTTCATATATCTTTGGAGGTTCACCTATAGGTTCTTCTGGATCACTACCACCAAAGAAGAGAGAAGGGTGACTCAATGATGTGGTGGGGGTGTTGGGTAGGAATTTTCCTGAATTGTCTATGTTCCTACGAGGCATGAAAGGAAATCTCTTTTTGGGTGATTTTTGTTTTTGTTTCTTTTGTTTTTTTTTTCTAATTAATTAATTTTTTTTTCTTGTACCTACAAAACTGAAATGGATTGAACAAAAATTTGAAACTAACTGAAATAAACCTTGCTGAAATTAAAATTGCAGAATTGAAATGAAAGCAAGAGATGACTAATCTACATTTGCTGAAATGGAAATTGTAGAATTGAAATGAAAGTAGGAAATGTCTAATCTACACTTGTTGAAATGAAATTGTAGAATTGAAATGAAAGCAGGAAATGTCTAATCTACTTTTGCAGAATGGACACTGTAGAGAAACAACTACTCTACTTTTGTTGAAATAAACTACTTAGCAGAATGTTGTAGTAGAAAAGAGAAGAAAAGCAGTAATCACAAAATACTCTTATGCTTCCTCGGCAACAGCGCCAAAAAGAGTGGTGAGCTCTAGTATTGCAGCAATAATGCTGCAACTCCTGGGGCTTCCTTCTTTACTTTTATCAACCCGGTAGTTCGTAACAGACTTGGAAGTGATGGTACTGTATGCACAAGCACTAGCTCTTACCGCAGGCTATCACTTGATCAGCCGGCGCAAGTTCGCTAGGAGCTTAAACCAACTTCTCTGAGTTCTCAAAAGAATCTTTAACTGTGATAAAAGGAAGCTTACTCTACATGGGCTATTCTACTTGCAGAAAGAGAAGGAAAAATGAAATGGAACACAAACCCTAGCAAATCCTAGTTGTGCAAGAAAAGAGATGGAAACTACTAAAATGGGTGCCATTGATTTCTAAATAGGAAAATTGCATTTATTCAAGCTACTTCTAAAGAGAAATGAGAAGAAAACATGTTTTTGTACTTTTGAGTATTTTTATGTGGAATTATTATGCTTATGGTTTTACTGGTCGTGACTGTGCAGAGGTATGGTGGAAAATGAAGATGGATTTGGCTTTTGTAGATGGTGAAGAAGGTGTGGAGAGGTCTTAAGAAGTCCCTAGTACCCTTCTGGAGACTTCCATTGTGATGACACTTCGAAAAATCACTCGTATGAACTTCTACAGGAAGCTGCAGGGGATTTACAAGAGATTCTACAGGAGGATCTATAGGAGGAGGCCGAAAGTGGTTTCTGGAGGCTTGAATGTGGAAGAATGATGGGAAAATGGAAATGAAGGTTGGATGAAGGTATTGAGGGGTGTAGGACTATGTTAATGAAGATCAAGAGTGAAGGAGATGGTTGGATTTGTTCAAAGGGCAAGAAAGTAACTTTATGGAAAAATGAAAGAATTAGGGCAGATTGGTGAAATATGGCGAAAGAGTGGGGAAATATTTGAAATATGAACTGGTATAGGCTATTCTATGGAGGAATGATAAGCTAGAATGTTCTACAAGTGAGCTGGACACTTACTTCTCAAATTTGACCCAAACAAGAACCGAAAAACAAAGTTTTTTCTATTTTAACCTAAAACCAGAACAATGCTTAACAAAATTTTATGAACATAAAAATATGCAAGAAAACCATGGTAAATGAGCATGAAATGATCTAAGCATGTGAATCCAACTAATATCAGCTTCTCCAGCTCGAAATATCACACTAGCAATTGCATTGGAATAACAAAGACTGTGTTTTTGGTGGCAGCAGTAGTGCCTTCACCTCAAATCATGGTCCCAAGGAGGGAGAAAGGAGATAAAGACCTGTTGGTAGCCTTTTTGGATCTTTCTCTATTACTGCAGAAAACTACATAAGCAACTTGAAGTAAAAACAACTATTCTAACCATCAAAAGCAACCTAATTTAACAAAGCAAGATTAATCCTAAACAATAGAAATTATCTCATGAATGTAAGAAAAAGCATATAAATACACAAAGGAGGTGCTAGGCACTTGGGTTGGGCCTTAACCCAAGAGCTTCAACCATCTAGGAAAGATCAGTGCTGGTTCAAAATTGGATTCATCTTCATTGATCAAAAAATAATAGCAATTACATCACAAAACTGTCTTCAAAAAGAGCTCGAAAATGAGCTGAGTACAAGACTGCACAAAAGTGCGAAAATAGACTATTAAATGGATAACCTATTGAGGCTTGAAGCCTTCCTATTTATACAAGTGGGGACTCCCAACAATCCTCCTAAACTTAAGGAACTTGGCTGCCTGGAACTGAAGATAACAGCAGCCCTACTTGACTTGCTCAACTGCCCTTTAGAATCATCAATGTGGGCCCTTACACTTTGAGCTTCTGATAGAGAACTTGAGGAAGGGTCATTAATGAAGGAGACACCCCTACTATAAGTCCTCAGCCCTGTTTCCTTGAGTTTGGTTGCCTTTCTGCTCATAAATGCCTGGTCCTTTTCCAAAATTGTTCAAAAAATATACAATAAACACTCATTAGACTATGTGGTAAAGTGACTATACCCATTCACTCTATTGACATAAATATATTCAAAAAAATGCACAAAACTATTAAGGATGTTGGATTAAGTGAAAATAATAGGTAGAAAGAGCCCATATAGTTACCCATTTCTAGGGCTCATCACCTTCAAAAAATGGGGTGAGTATGCCTATTGAGTGCATAATGTAACATGTGTCTCGGTTCTCTTACTTCAAAGGGGGAGAGTATAGTGTGCCTCTAAGTGAGAGTTAATAATACCACCTAGGAAGAGACACATGTGAACTAGAAAGGTTTGTTTAGCATTCAGCAGAATAGTCCATAGCGGATGTGGCAATCATTAAAACCAAAGTGAAGGGGGACAACACATACACCACCTAGCAAAGTAGTCCACACAGATGTGATGATCATTGGAATCCGAACACAAAGATGGTCCGTCGAGTATCTCGCGGAGTAGTCCACAAGGCTAAGACAATAGTGATAACTAGTACAACAAAAAGGTAGTCTGTCTAGTATCCCATGGAGTAGTCAACAAGGATGATACAACGGTGATAACCAATACAACAAATTCCCAACAATGTAAGTACTAAAAAAACCAAAATAGTTCAACCATCTTAATACAGATGAAACAAACATGCATTACAAATGTCGAAAGAATAGTTCACAAACATCTACGAAACATGCATGAAAACATGTTGGCCTTAACAAGCTTCTATATTAATAAAAATTCCCAAGACACATTTGTACACCATACATCACTAGTCCTGATAGTGGGAAATTGGAGCCACTCCTCTCTCCTCAAAGAACTGACTATCTACTCTCAAGGCTATGTGGGAGGAGCCAAGGTGAAATGTCCTTTCTCATACAATGGGAGGGGAATATATATCCAAGGGTGATGCTTAACCCTTGTGACTCTTGGACTACCCTCATGACCATTGAACTTCCTATGACTTTTCAACTAACATGACTCTTCAAATTCTTGTGTGCGTCCATTGGACTTCCACTTTACATTACATTTAGGTACAAAAGATATGGCCCATGGTGGTGATATGGCTAAGATAACTCATGACACAACTTGACATGACATTTCTAACATGTACTGGTTGACTGTGGTGTCCATGTCAAGCTATTGTTCTGCTAAGTGATGGATGTACTCTTGGTGTGCTTTGTTTTCTTCTCCACATGGCTTAGTGTTGTGGGGTCTTCGATGTCTTGGCCTTCGAAAATGTTCAATGCATGTTTCCGTTTGCTTGCTTCTTGATGTGATTTATTCGTCTATTCAGCTGCAAGTAACTCTTCTATCATGTGCGCTCCTTCTCCATCTCATTCATCATCTCACCATGATACATCTATGTACCTCTTCCTATAATTCACTCTTGATGTGATGACATCAAATCCAAAACCTCCTAGTCTAGCACAATGCATTATTTTCATGTTTCTGGCCTGGTATAGATGACAGGCTAGGAAGAGTACCTAGTAGCTACACAATGTGCAGTTCCAAGTAACAGGGAGAGAAGACAAGTCACCGAGATAGTGCATAGCATGGCTTAGGTTGGGATGAGGAACTTCGATGTACAGTCTTCACTGTCATGGAAAACTGCACAATGACCAATGGGAGGCAGAATTGTGCAATGAAGGACACCAGTTGCAGCTACAAGGTGGGACCCTGAGGGGCACTTATGTCTAGTTCCTAGATGGAAGACAAGACAGGGATGTAGAGGGCTAGTTGGACAATTCTACATAGTTTTCAAGAGGAAGACATGTCAGAGTAGCAAGGGACCAACTGGGAATTTATGAGCAGTTTCTTAGGGGAAGACAAGACAAGGCAATAGAGGACCAGCTGGGAATTTCTATGTATTTTATGAGGGCAGTGCAAGCCCAAGTATCTATGCAATACAATGTTCCAGTGAGCTTGAAGGAGGCTTGATGTCTGTTCTTATGGAATGCATAGTTCAGATTGGGCATGGAGGTAGATTCTGCGTAGTTATAGGGAGGAAAACAAGATGCTCATCTCTGGGATTGTTCAGTGAAACTGACATGGAGGAAAACCTCAAGTACTGTGCAGTTCTAGGTATCATAGCAAGGTAACTAAGGACTAAGATTGTGCATCTCAGTTGTGGTCCGCTGGAAGAGGGTTGTCTAGTCGGGTAGATTTTTAGGAAAATGGCTAAGTGTGGGAGGCAAGTGAACTTGTACAGAATTGAAATTGTGATCACACACTTAACATACTTTAACGATGAGACAACATAGACCATTGAGACAACTAAACAAAACATGCCCTTGGTGAGACTATCTTAGAGCTGAGAGTGACAAGAACGACACTTGAGATAGACCTTCAGATGACTATGACGACACTTGCATGATAGTGCTTACAACTTTGTGTGCGAGTGTGATGGATGTTCACATAGTGAAGACAACCCAAACACACAAATACAAAGTTTGAAAATCACTAGAACAATATCACAAGCATGAAAAAATAATCACTATGCCAAAAGACGATTGTTGGTCAAACAAGAAAAAGGGGTGAAAAGACTCTACAAGAGCTCATGGGATGAGCTTGAGTATTTTCAAACATCAATGGAAAAACCAAGGAAGGCTCCAAAATTTGAATGCAGGAGTATGTAGAATTCAAGGCCTTCAATATCCTTCAACACCTTCGGTTTTCCCCTACATGGAGGAATGTACTTAGGTAGCTTAGAAATGGGGTTAGACCCCTCAACCTCAATGTCCTCCATTTCCATTGCAATATCCTCATCACCTGTGGGGATTTCTTCAATCTCTTCTTCCAGATCTAGGTCAATGACCTTTCCTTTTTCCTGCACAGTGGGCTTATCCTTCTATGGGTACTTTATAGGTGATGCGTGCACCGACTATGGTGTCGCGACCTGCTTCCCTTTCTTCTTCTTCAGACTCTCCTTGGTTGGGGTAGGCCTTGGCCTAGGTGACCATGGTGACTTAAGTACTTCAACTAGTACTTTCGTAGTTACAACCTCCTGGGCAGCTCCCTCAGCTTCCATGGCTACCCCTGGAACAACTCATTCGATCGTCATTGCTTCCCCAACATTTATAGTCTCAGGCAACATTGACATGATCCTATTCAATAACTCCTGTGTCTCCTTTGGTAACTTATCAAATGTTGAACTTGTTATCAAAGCTTCAAAGTTTCCATGGTTCATGCATGCCTCAGAGCTCAACACCTCAATTCTCAAAATGCCAAGTGTTTTTTGCTTTGCAACCCTTTGTAATTTATAGGCATTTTTGAATTCAAATCTGACCATTTCCACCACAATTGGTTCATTAATGCTAGATTGGTAGCAAATTTTCAAAGGTCTGGTCCATAAATTATGACTTAAATGTCATCCCCCCACTCCATTTGGTCATTTTTTCATTTTCAAATCATGAACAGTGACTTTAAGGGTCAATTTGTGGATGTCATGTGTGTTTTTTCCTTTGGCAGCACATGTGCTTCTACGGGCTCTATGAAATTTCTTCATTCCACACAGCTCTCTAACTCAGGCAGTGTAGTTTATAGTCCCATGCTTCCTTTCTACTGCCTGGAGCACTAATATTGTGCTTCCCTCATATAGTCACATAACTCGATCACTGGTGTATGGCTTCAATCGACTGCCATTCACCTTCCCTAGGAAGGGTTCTCTATTCAATTTGACCAACTGAACTACTCCACCATCGGTAATCTCCTTGATGACATATGGCCCTAGCCAGTGCATCCTAAATTTCCCTGGAAATTTATAAAATTTGTTGTCATATAACAAGACTAGATCATTTACCTTGAAGGTGTTTAGTTTGATGTGTTGATTGTGCCATGCCTTTTCGCGCCCCTTTTCAACTTGTTGATGAAATCCAGCTAGAAATCAGTCCTCCTCAAGCTCTGCTAGTTGTGCAAGCCTCTCTTCTAGGGCTCCGCGAAATGCCATTCCTGTGAATGCTACTATGAACAGACTAGGTACAATGTATTCCATTGGCATCATAGCTTCTACGCCATACACGATTCTGAAAGGCATTTTTTTAGTAAGCTTCTTGCAAGTCGTTTTGTAGGCTCATAGCACTGTGGGTATGCACACATCCTAGTCATTTCTTTGAGCATTGAAAATATTCATCAGTATGCTCTTTACTATCTTATTAAATGATTCCATCATCCCATTAGCCTGTGGATGATAAGGCATAATTTTCTGATGACACATCCGGAATTCCTTTGTCAACGTGCTGATTGTTTCATTAAGAAAGTGCGTACCTTGATCAGTCATCAAAATATTTGGACACCAGAATCTCATCAAGGCATATTCAAAAATAAATTTTGCTACTATTGCACCTATGAAGTCCTTCACAGGCTATGCCTTCGGCCATCTGGTCAAATACTCAGTCATTGTGATGATGTACCGCGCACCCGTCTTGTTTCCTAGAGGCTGAATTGGTACTACAAATTCAATTGCCCATTTTTCAAATGGTTGTAATGTCACCTGTGGTATCAAAGGAATCTCATCCCTCCATGATGACCTTCTAGTCCTTTAACATGAATCACATGCCCTACAATATGATTTTGAATGCTTATGCAGGGTCGGCCATCACAACCCAGCACGTAGAATCTTCTGCGCTGTTTCTTTCCCTGCATAATGTCCTCCTGCAGCTCCTCCATGAGCTTCAGCAAGGATGCTACTTTGTTCAAAGTCAGGCACATAACATCACAATATTTCATCTGATCCTATTTTGTACAAGTTCCCTACAATGATAGAAAAGTATGTTGCCTGCACTACCAGTTCCTTCCTCTGTTGACTTGTCTAACCTTCCTGAGCCATTCCTGTCATCAGAAAGTGGATAATATCTTCAAAGTGATTTTCCGTGACGTGCACTTCAAAGAGTTGTGCGTTAAGTAGTCGTTCCGCTAAATAGTAGGTTCCTCTCTAGTTTTAATGCGCGAGAGATGATCAGGTCCCACATTCAGTCATCCTGGCTTCACAATAACTTCGGAGTTGTACTCCTAGAACAACAACATCTACCTACATATTTCCCCCACAACACAGGCTTGTTGACTAGGTACTTCAACGCGGAATGATTCATATACATCTTAAAGTGTCTGCCCAACAAATAGTGCCTTAACATCTAGAGTGCATACACCATAGCTAATCCTTCACACTCTGTCGTTGAATAATTTTTCTCCACTTTAGACAACTTTGTACTAGTGAATGCTATAAAGTGATCTAGTTCTCCCTCACCGACTTGTGTCAATACAACTCCTAGCACAATACATGATGCATCAACATGCACATGAAATTCCTTCTTCCAATCCGGGAAGACTAGGATTGGTGCAATGACCATTTTCTCTTTCAACACATCCAAGCTCTTCTGACATTCATCATTCCAATAGAACGTAGCACCCTTTTTCAGAAATTTCTCCATAGGCATGGTGATTTGGGCATAGCTCTTGATGAACTTCCTATAGTATCCGGTATGTCCCAGAGTTGCACGCATCTATTTCACTCTCCTCGACACCTCAAAGTTGATTATCACCATGATCTTCATGGGTTTTACCATCAATCCTTGTCTGCATACCACATGACCTAGCAAGATCCCAAAAGGGACACAAAACAAACACTTCTTCAGATTGAGCATGATCTAGTATCTCCTACATGCATCTAGCATCAAGCGCATACTTGACATGGCACTTGATCAATCCAAACACTGTCCAATCATCAAAGTATAACTCCAAGAATTTAGGATTGAAATCTTTTAATTTCGCAATGACTATGCGTGAAAAGATCACTGGCGCATTCTTCAGTCCAAAAGGAATTATGTTGTATTGAAAACATCCCCATTCAGTCATGAAGGTCATCTTGCTTCTATCCTCAGGTACGATTTTGATCTAATGGTACCCAAAGAACCCATCAGTGAAAGAGTATGCTTCTTGGCCGCCTACATTATCCAGGACCTCATCGGTGAACAGGGTCGGGAAAGGATCATGCACACAAGTGTCATTCAATTCCATGAGATCTACGCATATCCTTAATTTTTCCTTTTGTTTCTTTTCTTGAACCACTATTGGTCTTATCCAATCAGATTCTTCCACTAGTTCAATAATACCTACCATGAGCATCTTATCTAACTCAACATGGACCCTTTCCTTATACTTTGGGTTGAGGTGGTACGCTCTTTGTTTCACAGGTTTTTCATCCGGCTTTAGGGTGATATTCATCACACCCAGGTCTCCTATTACCCCTTTCATATCGGAAAACTTCGTGGGGAATAAGTCCAAATATTTGTGGAGCAATTCGGTGACCTTATTTACTATTGTGTCATCCTAATAGTCCCCAATATTGGCAAACTTTGGTTCTGCCTCCGTGCCAACGTTCACCTGCCTGGTCTTGAGCCACTCAATTATGTCTGGGTTCTCTAGCTATGGTCCTTCAACTTCGTAATGACCTTCAATCTCTAGGATATTAATCTTTCTCAAGTCTTCGTCTTCTTCTTTTTCTATTACATTGTAACATTTCAGTGCATGGCTCAGCTGGGTAGTCTAATCAGGTTGAATCAGGTCTAGAGGATCCTGTGGTATCCTAAAGATGGCTATCTTAACCTCCTGCAATGCTTCATCAATGGACTCAAATCCATCCTCAAAATTGAACGTCATCCGAAATCCTTGGCGTAAAACATCCCATTCTTCAGTGCCATGATGGAGTTATGTCTCCAAGTACCAATTCATTGGTATAACCTCCAAAGTATGACAAAACAGATGGACCCACTCCAGCTAAGACTTCACTCCATATGCCTCAAGCCATTTGGCCAAATGATCACATGGATCATTCCTCCCATCATACTTTTCTACTAGTCATACCTTTGGATGGTCAAAGTGTATCCTCATCATCCTCCTATATTCACACCAATCATCGAAACTACCCTTGTGCATACCCCACCATCTTGTAGGTGTAGTGCACATCACCTAATCTAATGCCTAGAAGCGATGCTTCTTGGGAACTTCCCTTTCGAATGCATCCAAAAATAAATCAATGTTAGTTAGCCCATCATAGTGAGGCAGATTCCTTAGCTTTTATGATACATAGTGCAATGACTTGGTCACCATATTACAGCGTAGTGTAGATACTTCATGCAGCCAATTCTTCCAGTGCTCTAGTTCTTCATCCAAATTTGATGTGTAGGAGCTCTCACATACCATGCAATACGTCTGTCTGCTATCAGATTCACCCAATCATGATCTCACGCCATTATCTTATATATATGGTCTAAATCGTCATCACTTTCATAATCGCAGACCGGTTTTGTATAGCGCGGTCCTTCTGTAGGATCCAGTGGTACCACTACATGGAGTGATTTCTTTCAAATATCATCTTTTGCTCTTCAGGTTGATTACCCCATTCATGTCAGTGGCCCAATCGATCCCAAGGAGCGTAGGGTATGGATTGCTATCATCCACAATCTCTATTACTTCAAAATCCGCCAGTGTGTTCGTGCCTTCGATGTCAACTGTTACCCCCTGTAGCCTCCCCATTGGGATGATTTTTTGTTGATTTTCCATCCTTAACTAGATCGGAGACCACTGGAGCATAGGTCTCCCCATTCTTTCCCATGTTTGTTTTGGCAAAACATTCACGTCAGACCCTAGATCCAAGATAACTTGGTCCATTTCATATTCCCCTATCTGCGTTGTGAGTCTCATCTCACATCTAATCCTTGCCTTATGCTTACCAAACTTTCTGACTACGTTCGGTTCACCAGTAGCGTTGTCCTTGCCAGTGCATCGGTTGATTATTTCTTGCAGTCCCTTCACAACCTTACTATCGCGGAGTAGTTTCATGTAGGTCTCCAAGAATGTGGTAATCATGGATGGGTCCATTTCCTCAACCAGTTTTTCCTGACTTCCTGAGGTAGAGGCCTCAACAAATATTTCCTTTGCTTACATAAATGTTTCTTTTGCATGCTCCAGATCAAACCCAGTCTCCTTTTCTGGTGCTTTGCAGACCCACTCACATTCTATAGGCTACTTCCCTTTATCCTCACTAGTTTTCGTTCCACTCCATAGCATAATGTTTACCTTAGGGTCTTCTTCATGAAACTCAACCCTCATCATCAATAGGTTCTAAGTTGTATTTGGATGCTATGTCCCCTTCTCGCGAATCTTAGCCATTAATATAGGGAAATTTCTTAGACACATGGTCAAACTGAGTACTGTAGCAGCATGACAGTCGCATCGGATTCGAGTAGTCTCTCATGTAGTGTCCTGGTCCTCAACAATTATAACAAATAACCTACCCTCAGCCTCTACCATGCCCTCCTCCACCTTGGCCTTGACCATGCCCTTGGTACTCACCTCGCGCTCCCCTAGTGTCTTTGTATGGAGGCTACATTTCTGCCTACACCTTGTATGCAGGTGTCCTATCCATCATTAATTCATAACTATGAAAATTATGCTCGTCATCACTTACTGATTGACAAAAATTGCAGAAGAGCTCTTGTGGCGTCTATATGAATTTCTGCAACAAATGGAAATTTTCGATCGCATGTTTCCCAACTACCTGTCATATAACACACCAGAGTGTGGGCCCTGTACTTGGCCCTGCCATAGCCTCCGCCCTTAGAGGCATTGGTCCCCCTGCTGCAACATAGTTCGCAAGGACTGGACAATGATCCTTGTCATGCCCTTAACCTTTGCATTTCAGGCACTAGACTTCTTTGTGCACTTCTGGCTGAGTTGTTCTGTCTTTCTTCAGACTTTACATTTTGAGGCAAAGGTTTCGCAACTGCGTGTGAATCTGCTGAACCCCCAAATTAGCATCTTGCATTGGTGTCTCATGTTGTCTCATCGCGATTTCCAGAGCTTCTGCCTAGCAGGTTCCAATATTTTGTTGTGATAGCGCAACCCTTAGGTGGGGCAGGAGCGAGGCCACAAACCATTCACGGTGTTTCCCATCAGTTAGGTTCATGTTGGCTTCACAGATTGTACACTTCAATCTTTGATCCAAATCCCAGGGTGTCTCCCTACGCTTCATCATGATCTCCTTGAATCCCACAATGGATTATGCTTGAGACTTAGGTTTGCTGAATTCCCTATTCAGTACAGTTTGGATATCTGCCAACGCGGATGTTAGGTTATTAATACTGTACTTTGTTAGAAAATTATATATTGCAGAGAAATGGAACACATAAAATATTGCATAAATATAAACATAGAAAATGCATAAAACAAGAGAGACACAGATATACGTGGTTCACCCAGTTTGGGCTACATCCACACAGAAAGAGCTAGTCCTTCTCTTCTTATATTATCCAGCAAACAGAAGAGATACAACCTAGAGCAGATCCACTGTAACACCCTCTTCACTCTCAATCTCCTTTCTCTTCCTCACTCAGAATATAGATATATATAGACACAAAAAAATTCCCTCATATATAGTGAGGGGTTGCCTTATAGGGAAAAAAACCATAAATTAAACATAACTTCTATCGTCAGATCATCTGCCTAATGAACGATCCAGATTGACTAGAAATTAATAGACTTTTTCAAGGCAATTTTACATCTATTTTTAGCTTCGAGGGCGCTACCCCCAAACCCCCACCGGGGGACTGCTAGCCCCTAGACCCCTTAGCCAGGGGGGATTAGCCCCCTGGGGTATACATCTAGCTGAAACCTTTGAATATAGGAGATAATCAGGCTCCACACCCAAGAATCTCCCACTTGGAGACTGATTATAGCAACTCCACCATTGCTTCATTTGCTAGAAAATGACTCCATTTTGGACCTGGCTGTTTCTCATCTTCTTCATCATACTTGAAGACAAATTGAAACTGAGCAAATTCTCAGTTTCTCCCTGGTTACAACTTTTGTTAGCATATCTGCAAGATTCTGGCTAGTGTGTATCTTTTCTAGCTTCAACTATCCATCTTCCAATGTTGACCATATGAAATGGTACTTGAGCTATATATGTTTAGTCTTGGAATGAAATGCAGAGTTATTTGCAAGATGTATGGCACTCTAGCTATCATTAACTAACCTGCCCAACTCTTGCTTTTTACCCAATTCATCCAGAAACCTTTATAACCAAATCATTTCTTGACTATCCTCTATAGCAGCATCATACTCTGCTTCTGCTATTGAAAGTGCAACAACACTTTGGATTTTTGAAACCCAACTGACAGTTGTTCCACCTACAGTAAATACATATCCTCTAGTGCTCCTCCTGTTATCTCTGTCACCTGCCATATCTGCATCAACATATCCTTGTAGAGCAATGTTTGAACCACCAAAGCATAATGCTTGATTTGTGGTACCTCTCAAATACTTGAGAATCCACTTCACTGCCATCCAATGTTCTTTTCCTGGATTGTTCATGTACCTTCTTACAACTCCCGCTGCATGTGCAATATCAGGCCTTGTGTAGACCATTGCATACATTAAGCTTCCAACTGCAGATGCATATGGAACTTTAGACATATAAGCCTTTTCTTCTTGAGTCTTGGGACACGCCTCCTTACTTAATTTGAAATGGCTAGCCAAAGGTATACCAACTAGTTTTGCATTCTGCGTATTAAACCTTTTCAACACCTTTTCTATGTACTCACTTTGAGACAATGTTAATTTGCTATTTTTCCTTTATCTAGTTATTATCATACCAAGGATTTGTTTTGTATCACCCAAATCATTCATTGCAAATGAGTTTTCCAATTTCCTTTTGATCAAATTTATTTCCAATATGTTAAAACCTACAACAATCATGTCATCTACATACAATAACAATATAATATAGTTGCCATCATTTTGCCTTTTGAGATAAACACAATGATTAGAGTGACATCTAGTATAGCCTTGTTCAGACATAAACCTGT
>APFE030719330.1:16401-43110 GCA_000404065.3 Pinus taeda | reverse complement strand
AGGCCCAGGGTGGTAGCTAGAGGATGGGGCCGCCCTCTCCCACTGTGGGTGCTGTGGTAGTGGCGAGCAAACAACTCAATGGAAAGGGAAGGCGAATCAAAGGACAGACTGGAAGGCACGCGCCTCGGCTGGCCTCTTCGGCACCTCATTCTATGGCGCAAGTGAGGCATTAGGGAGAGAGTAGCAACGGGATACCAAGTAGGTAGAGCAACAGTGTGAATCAGGAGATGGCTACAGCTTTACCAGTAGATCAGAAAAAATTCGCAGCAGAGGCCCAAGGCCCAAGTAAGGAGCCAGAGGAAAAACTGAAGCCGCTTTGCCAAAAGAACAGAGCCAAGCGTCGAATTATCCATTCCTAGCAAGTCCCAAGCAGCCTAAAGAATGACAGAGCCAACAACAAACAACCTGAGATCAGAAATGAGGCCAAAGACAAGAAAATAAAGTGAGTGAATCAATGAAACAGAGACTTTGAATCAAAATCTCAAGACCCTTGAGAGGAACGAAAGTACAAATTGAAACTACTCCACCAAGAGAGCAGAGCCAAGCATTGGATTATCCTTCCCCAGCAAGTCCTGGGAGGCCTCAGTAATGATAGAGTCAACACCAAGTAGGCAGAGATCAGAAATGAGGCTAGAGGCGAGAGAATGAATCGAATGAAGCAACGAATATGAATTCACCGCATACCTGAGACTGAACCCTACCTTATCCTCCTTTGACACACCTCTAGATACACCTTCCATAACTCTGGCATTGAATAACGCCACCTTCTGATGCATGCCAAAGCGTACGATGGGAAGAACTAGAGTTGTTGCCATAATGTGTGAACCAGAGCCGCTGGATTGAGAGAAAATGAGCCTTGCTTTGCGTAAATGCCAAGAGCCATCCGCCATACGTCTCTAAAACCTTCTGTATTGGGTGGGCAGGTGTCGATCTACCTTGCTGCACCACCGTCCCTTAACATTTAGGACACTATCAAACACCCACATCCGGGGGAGCTGCATCCCTTTGGACCAAAATTTTGCACTCCTGTTCTTGATAATGTTTTTTAATTATGTCTAGAGCCCCTGTGAGTAGAGTGTGCTCTGTTTCCACCCCCAAATTGGCAATTAGATCAGCAACCTTGTTGCCTTCCCTCTTAACATGATTGAAGATGATTGCCCGATTATTGTGAAGTGATTGTTCTAAGGCATCCAATCTAGCTTCGAGTCTCCAACTATTGGCAATTTTTCATGCATGAGTCCCATTTAGGAGTTGTTTGGCAATGTTGATGAGGATTGGGGAATCACCTTCGATTTCCAGGGGATGGAAGTTGTGTTTCCTGGATAGGAGTAATCCTTGCCAGAGACCCTCTAGTTCACTAGAGTTGTTAGTGTCCCATCCTATGTTTCCAAAGTATATAAGGAGAGGCGAACCTTCACGATTTTCGAATATGCCGTCGAATCCTGCTTTTCTAGGGTTGCCCTTTGAAGCTCCATCAAATAAGAGCTTGAAAGAGTGCTTTGTAGGGGGGGTCCATGAATACTTTTTGATGTTGATGCCTTCTGAGGGAATATGATTATGAGTACCCTGTGGGAGTTGCAGGTTCCAGTTTGCCCTTATGGCTTTCTCATTTGCAAGAGTGGGAAATTCATCCAGATACCAAGTGTGAAGCGCCAAGGTCTCTTTAAGATTGAGACAGAGGTTGCCCGAGATGATCTCTAACAGAGTTCTTTGATCTTTGAATATGCACCTATTCCTTTCTTTCCAGATAGACCAAAGGAGAAGTCCAGGAATCATTCTCCATAATTGGTTGAGAATTTCACTTTTGTAAGGGTTTTGTTGCCAATGGCATATGGAGTTGGTGATGTCTTTAGACACTCTGCATCTTCTTTGACATTGAAAGCTAGCCTTCTCCCATAGTTGGTTGGCAAGGGTACATGAATCTAGTAGGCGCTGGAGTGTTTCCTCCTAGGAGTTGCAATTGGGACAGATTGAGGGCCCATGAAAGTCTCTTCGTCTAAGATTGTCCCAAGTGAGGATTTTCCGATGCCTAACTAGCCAAAGGAAGAGAGAGACTTTGGGCCAGGTGCTTGGTGACCAGATTCTACTCCAAATGGGATCCAGGGGCATTGGATCTGTGAAAATGATTTTATATGCCACTTTGGTGGTGAAGGTTCCTCTGGGCGTGTAACCCCATCTTAGAATATCCCTACCTTCGGAGTATATAATTCATCGATTTTGGAGCTCCCTCTGCAGGTCATTCTTAGTCTGGTGATTCGCATTCCTGATTAGCATGTCAATTTTCTTCCATTGTCTGTACCCTTGTTCTGTCTCCTGAGTCGAATGTTGCTATACCTCTTTCTTTTGTTGCTCCTCCCAGGAATGGCCTTGAGGCTGTCTAAGGATGTCGTTGAGATTTAATAGTTGGTTTCAAGCATCCATCCAAAACCGCAGTGTTCTGCCATTTCTTACTTCCCAAAAATTGTGTTGCTCGATCGACAAGAAGTGTTGTTTAGCAGTGTTCCATATTAGAGAACCTTTTTCAGTGGGAGTGAATCTAATAAGCTCCTCTAGCGGTCTATGATTGGCGTATTCGGCTGTCCATATGGCTGCCCATGGCTTATTAGGAGCAGAGAGCCATTGCCACCATATTTTTGCGCCCATGATTGCATTACTGTGACTGGGATCCCTCAGACCAATATGCCCTTTTTCTTTAGGCTTACAAGCTGTAGTCCATTTTACCAAGGCCCGTTTGTGATATGTACCTGTTGCACCCCATAGAAAGTTGCGCTATAGAGTCTTTATTTTTTAATGACCCATAGGTGCTGTAATGATTGAGAATAGGTAGAGTGGCATTGCTTGTAGAACAAATTTGATTAGCACTAGTGGACTTGCTATGTTCAGCATTCTGGGAGTCCATAAATTGAGACGTGATTCAGGCTTCTGAAGGAGAAAACACTAGGAGGTGTGCTTGATGGCAGAATTAGTAAGGGGGCTCCGAGGTATTTAGATGGTAAGGAGGTTGTGGAGAAGCCTCAGATATGGGATATGGCATGCTGAGTAACAGGGGGAGTGTCAAAAAGGAAGATCTGTGATTTGGCCGTGTTGATGCTAGCTCCTGAAGCCTCAGAGAAGTCATCCAAAAGTGATTTAAATAGAGAGGCTTCCTGAACTGAAGGGTACCCAAAAAGCATATTTTCATCAACAAACTATTGATGAGTGATTGCTGGAGAGTTGTGAATGGATATACCTTTGAGCTGCTAGGAGGGGAGGGTGTGTTTGATGTGGCGACCCAAACCTTCCACCATTATCATGAAAAGGAATGGGGAGAGAGGATCTCTTTGCCTAATTCCTCTTGAATGACTGAAAGGAAGTGATGGGTCCATGAATACTTTTTGATGTTGATGCCTTCTGAGGGAATATGATTATGAGTACCCTATGGGAGTTGCAGGTTCCAGTTTGCCCAGATGGCTTTCTCATTTGCAAGAGTGGGAAATTCATCCAGATACCAAGTGTGAAGCGCCAAGGTCTCTTTAAGATTGAGACAGAGGTTGCCCAAGATGATCTCTAACAGAGTGCTTTGATATTTGAATATGCAGTTGTTCCTTTCTTTCCAGATAGACCAAAGGAGAAGTCCGGGAATCATTCTCCATAATTCATTGAGAATTTCACTTTTGTAAGGGTTCTGATGCCAATGGCCTATGGAGTTGGTGATGTCTTTAGAGACTCTGCATCTTCTTTGACATCGAAAGCTAGCCTTCTCCCATAGTTGGTTGGCAAGGGTACATGAGTCCAGTAGGTGCTGGAGTGTTTCCTCCTGGGAGTTGCAATTGGGACAGATTGAGGGCCCATGAAAGTTTCTTCCTCTAATATTGTCCCAAGTGAGGATTTTCTGGTGCCCAACCAGCCAAAGGAAGAGAGAGACTTTGGGCCAGGTGCTTGATGACCAGATTCTACTCCAGATGGGATCCAGGGCTGTTGGATCTGTGCAAATGATTTTATATGCCTATTTGGTGGTGAAGGTTCCTCTGGGCGTGTAACCCCATCGTAGAATATCCCTACCTTCGGAGTATCTAATTCATCGATTTTTGAGCTCCCTATCTAGGTCATTCTTAGTCTGGTGATCCGCATTCCTGATCAGCCTGTCAATTTTCTTCCATTGTTTGTACCCTTGTTCTGTCTCCTGAGTCCAATATTGCTGGACCTATTCCTTTTGTTGCTCCTCCCAGGAATGGCCCAGAGGCTGTCTGACGATGTCTTTGAGATTTGGTAGTTGGTTTCAAGCATCCATCCAAAACCACGGTGTTCTGCATTTCTTAATTCCCAAAAACTGTGTTGCTGGATCAACAAGAAGTGTTGTTTAATAGCATTCCATATTAGAGAACCATTTTCAGTGGGAGTGAATCTAATAAGATCCTCTGGTGGTCTATGATTGGCGTATTTGGCTGTCCATATGGCTGCCCATCGCTTATTGGGAGAGAGAGCCATTGCCACCATATTTTTGCGCCCATGATTGCATTACTGTGACTAGGATCCCTCAAACCAATACCCCTTTTTATTTAGGCTTACAAGCTGTAGTCCATTTTACCAAGGCCCATTTGCGATCTGTACCTATTGCACCCCATAGAAAGTTGCGCTATAGAGTCTTTATTTTTTAATGACCCATTTAGGTGTTGTAAGGATTGAGAATAGGTAGACCGACATTGCCTATAAAACAACTTTGATTAGCACTAGTTGACTTGCTATGTTCAGCATTCTGTGAGTCCATAAATTGAGACGTGATTCAAGTTTCTCAAGGAGCAAATTCTAGGAGGCGTGCTTGATGGCAGAATCAATAAGGGGGGCTCCGAGGTATTTAGACGGTAAGGAGGTTGTGGAGAAGCCTAGGATATGGGCGATGACGTGCTGAGTAACAAGGGGAGTGTGAAAAAAGAAGATCTGCGATTTGGCTGTGTTGATGCTAGTTCCTGAAGCCTCATAGAAGTCATTAAAAAGGTATTTAAACAGAGAGGCTTCCTGAACTGAAGGGTACCCAAAAAGCATATTGTCATGAACAAACTATTGATGAGTGATTGTTGGAGAGTTGTGAATGCATATACCTTTGAGCTGCTAGGAGAGGAGGGCGTGTTTGATGTGGCGACCCAAACCTTCCACCATTAGCATGAAAAGGAATGGTGAGAGACGATCTCCTTGCCTAATTCCTCTTGAATGACTGAAAGGACGTGATGGTATACCATTTATGAGGATAGAGAAGAAAGTTTTAGAGATTAGGTTCAGAATCCATTGAACCCACATTGGAGAAAAACCAAAAGCAGTTAACATTTTTTGTATATAGGTCTAGCTTATCTTATCAAAAGGTTTTGAGAGGTCAAGCTTGAGAATCATACCTACCTGTTTGGAGTGCTTGAGGGAATGTATGATTTCATGCATGAGGACAATGCCATCCATAATTTGTCTTCCTTTCACATAGCCAAATTTTTCAGGCGATATGAGCAGGGGCAGAAGCGGCTTTAGCCTATTGGCAATGACCTTAGGTATCACTTTGTAAATTACATTGCATAGAGCGATTGGACAAAATTTGTCCAGAGTACTGGTGCTCTCTTCTTTTGGGATGAGGGCAATGAAAGTTGCATTTAGAGATGTCAGAAGCCAATGAAGAGTACGTGATTCCTCCACCACTAGCCAGACCTCTTCTTTTATCAGATCCCAGAAAGAGTGGAAGAAAGTAGTAGTGAAGTCATTTAGGCTAGAGGATTTTCCCTCATTGAGCTGGTTCATTGCTGCATCCACCTCTTATGGTAAAATTGCACACAGAAGGAGTTCATTTTTTTCTTTTGTGATAATTTTTGGCACATTTTGAATGATTTTTTCTATGGCACGCTGTCTATCTATTTGGGGTTCTTGATGAACCTGCTGGAAGTGACTTATAAACTCTTGCTCGATCTCTGCATGATTTCCCACTCTTTCCCCTCCTTGTTTCTGAATGAACGAGATGGTGTTGTACATTATTCTCTGAATTGTGGTTCGGTGGAATAATTTAGTGTTCCTTTCTCCTTCTTTCAGCCATCTAATCCTAGACTTTTGCTTTCAGAGAATTTCCTCCTGCTTTCTCCTCTCCTCCAATTGATTTTGAATGTGCTTTTCCTGTGCCATAGTCCCTTCCTTGTATCCCTCTGTGATTATCTGTTGCTAGAGCTCTCTCATTTCTTTGTTTAGATCACGTTGCGCCTGGAAAATATTACTGAAAGTCTCTTGATTCCAACGCTTGATTTGGGATTTAAGAAATTTGAGTTTCTGTTGAAACTAAAACATTTTTTATCCCTCTGGCAGAGGGAAGTTGTTCTAGGTGGATCTGATGAGATCATTGAAGGAGGGATGGGTGAGCCAGAATGCTTCGAAGTGGAATGGTCGCCTGGTAGCGTTGCCCGGTCTTTGCCAATGAAGGGAGATAGGCCAATGATCAAAACTTGAATATGGGAGAATTGATGCTGCTATGTCGCTCCAAGATGCACCGCATTATCAGAAATGAGGAATATATCTAGTTTAGAAGCTATTTGTTGCCTCCCATCCCTGCGATTGCTCCAAGTGTGCGTGCCATTGCAGAATTGCAGATCAATTAATAGATTGTTTTGGATGAATTCTTTAAAGTGGCCACTTTCCTGCTCCAGCTTGGCTTGACCTCCTTGCTTTTGCTCTAGCCTGGTAATCATGTTGAAGTATCCTCCAATGATCCAAAGAGGATGGACTCTATTGAAATTAAGAACTTCTATTGTGTTTAGTAAAGTGATTTTGTTGTCTGCTTCTTGTGGGAAGTAGATGTTGGTGAGATGGGCATGAATGTTGGTGTCGATAATATGAAAAGTAGCCTGAATGATGTAATGGGAGGTGTGAATGTCTGAAAGTGTTATAGCTTGTGTGTTCCAAGAAATTTCCAGTCCCCTAGAGGCGCTCGAATCATCCACTGCTATCGAGTGACAACCTGGCCATGCTCTAGAGAGAATGTTTCCTAGAGTGTTACTGTTACATTTCATTTCTTGAAGAAAGAAAATCTAGGGTGGCTCCTGCATTATCATGTTTTTTATCATTCTGAGTTTCCCTGGGCTATTGAACCCTCTTATATTCCATGAAGTGAGCTTCATGATTCACTACTAGTGGTGGGCTTGTAGTACTTTGTAAACTTAGCATACCTGCTTGAGTCAACCAGGATTTTCCCTATTGCTATAGTTCTTTGTAGATTTGTCCTTCTCCCACGCTTTTTGGAGTCTTTAGGAAGGAAGCTGCCATCCCATTGATTGCCTGGTTGAATGCCCAATTGTTATTGCTGGTAAGCCATGGAGATGATGACTTCTAGTGTGCTGAGCTGATGCTCTCGAATCTTTTCATAGTCCTTCTTTCTACATGCTTGTTCAAGCTCGAGAATGTCAAGTCCTCCCAAATCAAAACTCTCTGGTTCTTCATCCATTTGTTGCGTCTGGCTCTTTTCATCTGAAGTAATTGCTAAGCTAAAGGATTGACTGGGGAAACAATCAACATCCATATCATTTTCTTTCCATTCCGAGTTCGTTCTAGCCTCCTCAGGTGTCCCATTGATGTCATTAGGGGATAGGGGATGGGAGATGAACCAGAAGGAGGGGGGATATGGATGAGATGATATGCGGAGGATTGGGCACCGAGTTCAGTGGTTGATCTTCTGAGGTGTTAGCAAGAACCTCAAAGTTGTTGCTTGTGGAAGGAATGGATGCAGCGTCATGCTGGAGCTTTTTCCCTGAGGAGGGTTTTTTGTGCGATCTTTTGCAATTTCTGACTTTGGTGAAGCCATCATGGGCCGACTTGTCTGAGGGATCAGAGGTCTATTGTTTCACATTTAGAGGGAAATCCCAAAAAAGATGCCCATGAACATGACACTTATGACAGTGGAAGGGTACTTGTTCATAATCCAATGGTTGAATCCATTCATAATCATCATGGAATAGACTTACTGAGTCTGGAAGGGCTTTGTCCAGGTGCATGAAAACACATATACATGCGTAGGAAGTGTATCTGCTCAGCTTCGTTTCTTCCGCAATTTTTATAAACTTCCCCAACCCTTTTCCAACGACTTTCAGCGAATCTTCATCCCATTATTCCAATGGGACCGAGTACATCATGATCCATACTAGTGCCCAGCGGAAGTCCTCCTTGTGGGGGTTAAATCCCTCTACGCATTCCCATAAATACAAACCAACGGAGTTGAAGAAATAGGGCCCTTCATCCACGATTCTATTTGGATCTTTGATGAAAATGAAGATCGCAGTGAAGAAACCCTTTGTTCCTAGTTGTAGCATGACATGACTGTTGGGTTTCCAGTTGGCAGAGATCCATCCTTGAAAAGCTTTTTCAGTCGGCCATAATCCAATAAATTTTCCAATGAGTGCATGGTCCTTCATGTACTATATTTTACCATTGATTCTATGGCTAGGAAGTTCTATCTTGGGCCTTTTTGCTGCTATGGGTTTGCATGTCCTTGATGTAACCTTGGGCATTTCCTGCTGCCCTATTTTTCCTTTTGGTACTTCACTGCGCCTGTCTGACTGATCAGTGGAAGCATTTGTCGTTTCTTGTAGTGGGGAATCTCTTTTGTCCGCATCTTCTTCTTCTGGCTTAGAGGGTGAAGTCTATTACTGCGTAGGAGGATCTCGATCAGAAAGAGGGGAGGGCTTTCAAACCCCCCCTGGTGGAAATCCATTTCCATGCTGCTCAAGCCACGGGTCTGCTGCCACGATGGGGTAGGCGGACGATAGGAGGAGGCAGAGAATAGACAGTCTGCGTCGTTGTAGAGTCTCACAGAAACCCTAGTTGCAAAGTGCCCGATGCCAAGAAGCCAAGTTAAAATAGGTTTACCTTTGTCCTTTGTAGATATTTGTTCCCATTAATCTTGATCTTAATAGATTAATTGTCTTATGGTGACCTTGAGTGGTCACTTCCATTAGTTGCATGCTTTATAGTTTTCTGTTAGTGACATTTTCTAGGCTTGATAATATGTTATTTAATTTATCAAAATGTGTTATTGTCCATATTATTGTTAAATATGTTGGTTTTTGAGCATTTTTTAGAAAAACATTCCCAAAATGTTTATAGATTGTATTTTATAATGTAATGACCATTGCTTGATGAATTTTTTTTGGATATTTTTTTTAATGATTCATTGATTGATGAAATTTTTATGGATATCTTTTTTAGTATATTAAATTGTATGTGATAAAATAAAAATTCACCTCTTTTTTAGATTTTCATTGGTCAATTTCCCTTAAGGCCATCAAGTTCACCATTTGGTCCTAGGTTAAGGAAATATAAGAGTCATGAAGTGGAATTGTCCAAACACTTAAATCTCGAGACGTGTTTTGTTTAGTAACATTATACTTCCTTTCTATGTAAATTCTCGATGAAAATAGTCTCATGGAAAATGAGGGGCCTCAATAGTAAAGGAAAACAAAGACTCCTAAAAGAAAAACGGTACGCAAATCACCCATCAATAATGTTGATATAAGAAGCAAAAATATTAAGTGAGGTTCTACCTCATATCATTAGAAAATGGGGGAGGAATTTCCAAGTAGTAGTGATTGATGCTTAGACATACTTGGGTGGAATGGTTATTATTTGAAATGATCAAGACATCAAGGTTACCAATATGTTTACCTCTTTTCCCATTATGACAATACAATTTTAGTTAATTAACATCGAGGACTACTACCATGTATCCAATGTCTATGACTCCAATATCACAAATGAAAAACCTCTATTTCTCAATTCTATTTCTAGCACAAGTAATTTATACTAGCCATCTCCATGGATTATTGGGAGTGAATTCAATATTATCAAGTGTTTCGAGGAAAAGAAAGGATGAATCGCAATGTTTAACAAGATATTTTGTAAGCTATACCATTAAAGCCATAAAATAGTCCCCATTAAAGTTGTCAAGCAATGAGTCTCCAACCCACACATGTGGATCAATGAGATGTAATACATGTGTGTGTGGTGACTAACTTAATACACCACTCTAATAACTCCATAAACTTATGTATTGCAATTTGTCACATAAATTGATAGTAGTGTGACATAAGTAAAGCAAGAGTAGACATGAAAGCCTTAGGTAGCAAACATTGCCTACATCCTCAATTAGGTGCTTAAATGATGAAGTGAAAATGCAAGGAGAAACGAGGAATTTATGATTTAACCATCACAAACATGTGATTAAGTGTGACTAGGAGTGTATATATTCATATATTTTCCAAAGATGGAGTGAATACATGAGTTACCATTCATTGGCCCTTATTTTTATTTCTTTTTCATTTTCTTAAATATAGGACTTAGGGAATCAGGTTTTCATAAGTTTGGCACAACTCATAGATATAAGATTTACATGAATTTTTAGTTCAACCTTAGAGTTTAGACTTAGATAAATTAATATAGTGTATCTTTAATGATTTTGCCTTTCACTTTTTTATTTTATTTCATCACAAATGACAAAAGGGGAAATATTTTTCCACAAATCTATGAATGCTTAATCATAAAGGCGTCATGTGATGAAAACAAATTAATGATGTTATTCTCTATGAAAATAATGGGTATTCTTGAGAAAATCTTATGCTTGTGGATGTCTCCTCTTCGGTTGAGAGGGAGTGAGGGTAGACACCATATTATCAGTGTGTCATGTACTATGGCCTAGACTAACAATCGTAAGCCTAGTAAAGATGCTAGTACGGAGAATGGTGTGGATTGGATAAACATCTGGGACCAATATTCTTTGAGAATTTGGACTTTGACTAGGACTAATTGCCATAAGTCAAGTACAATAATCCAAGATAAGAATAGTCATGAGGATTGACATTTCCTGGTGTCAAATATTATGATAGTGGATTACGAAATGATCATGTGAGGACATACCCGATGAACATCCTGGTGGGGTAAGTGGCTAGAGAGGTAGTGGTGTCCAAATTTATGTGTCCCAACGTTGTGCTCTGATCTAATGGAGAGATAAACTTGTTAGTCAAGGCCTTACTATTTTGACAATGTTGGCTATTATGATGTAAATCATCATTGAGTCTTATCAATCCAGATCCCTTCTTATATGAATATTTCAACTTGAGAGTACTTTTTTGTCTCATTATGAGTACCTCCCTAGTTTAGAGGGAGGGTCATCATCTTCATTATTGCCATCATCGCCACCATCAATGTCATCATTATTGTCATCATTTCATTATCATCATAATCACCATTGATGTCTTAATCATCATCATCATCATCATCATCATCATTATCATGATTATGGATATTGTCATCAATTGTTCGTAATTATAGGCATCATAAGAAATATAATCAACCTAAAAAATGTTACGAGTGCTTGAAAAGGGTTGTTAGGACACATGATATATGCAAGAAAAATAACAACTTTATTTTTTAGAGATGATCGATGATCATCATAATTACTACCATTATCATAATTGTCATCATCCCCATCATCATAGCTAATATAATTTTTATCATAATCGTTGTCATCTTCATCATGAACATCATAATCATCATTCATGCCATTATTGTTCTTGATCATGACCAAGATGAAAATAATGATAATGATGATCAGATGATGATGACTTGGAAGATGACGCCAAAGATAATTATTATGATTTTGACCATGACACCATTTAAAAATTGGGAAGAATGGCCAAGGTCATTAGCATCATCATCATCATTGTCATTGTAACTCTCATCATCTTTATCATCATTGTCATTATCATAACAATCATAATTCATGTCATCGTCATCATCTTCATTATCATCATCGTTACAATTATTGACATTGTCATTAGTTGTTCATAATTTTCAAAGTCATAAGAAATATCGTCAATGCAAAAAATATTATGTGTGCTGGAAAAGGGATGCAAAAGTGAACAAAAAAAATGGGGGTAAAAATAGACATAAATTTGGATGAAGAGTGGACACAACATAAGTAGATGTAGAACAAGATAGAAAAATTGACACAAAAAAGGATGAAAAAATAGATGCAATAGTTGATGTAATCTTGAAAACAAAGTAGGATTCAAGCATGGATGAAAAAGTGGAAGAAAACATGGGCACAATAGTAGTCATAAAACTTAGCATGAATTGTGGTGAAACAAGTGTGGATACTACAATGAATGTAAAAAAAAAGACACAAACTTGAATGAAAAAAGGAGGAAAAATTGGCTAAAAAATGGGATGTAAACATGGGCCAAACATTGGTGCAATATTGAACACAAAATTAGTTGCAAAATTTAACGAACCAAAAGTGGATGTAAAAGTAGATTCGAAATGGGATGCAAAAAACATAAACAATATTTGATTCAAACTTGGACACAAAAGAGGATACAAATGTGGATGCAATAGTGGAAGAAAATCTGGGTTGCAACAATAGGCATAATATATGGCACATATCATAGCACAAAAAAAGTGGATGAGAAAGTGGATGTAATAATAGACAAAAAAAAGATTCAAACATAGATGCAAGACAAGATGCTATAAGGGATGTAAAAGTGGATGCAAACATGGGTGCAACATGAGAAACAAAATTGGATGCAAAATATGGATGCAATGGAAGTACATGCAAAAGAATATACAAAATGAGATGCAAAATCCAACACAAAATTGGACGCAAAAATAGATGCAATTTTTTATGCAAAAGAGGATGCGAAGATGGATGCAAAATTGGAAGAAAACATGGGTATAATAGTAAGTACAAAACATGGCACAATTTGTGTCACAAGAAAAGTGGATGTAATGATAGATACAAAAAGAGAAGCAAATGAAGATGAAAATAGGATGCAAAAAGGGATGTAAAAGTGGGCATAAACATGGGTGCAACAATGGATGTAAAATTTGATGCAAAAGTTGATGCAACAAAATTCTATGCAAAAGTAGATGCAATACAAGACACAAAACTTGATGCAAATCTTGACACGAAAGTGGATATAAAAAGGGATTAAGAATAGATGTAAAAGTCTATGAAAACCTGGATGTATATGAGGATGTAATCATGGATGCAAATTTAGAAACAAGAAAGGGTGCAAAGTGAGATGTCAAACTAGGTGCAAATTATGGCACAAGAAAAATGGATGCAATAGTGGACACAATAATAGATGAAAAAGAGGATGTAAATATGGATGCAAAACAAGATGTAAAAGTCAATGCAACAAAAGTAGATGTAAAATTAGATGTAAAAACTAAACACAAACCTTGATGAAAAACTTGGAACAAAGGGGATGAAAAAAATATGCAAAAATGGATGCAAATAATGATTTAAAAAATGATGTAAAAGAGGATGCAAGAGATGATGCAAAAGTTGATGAAAGTGTAGGCACAAAAAGTGGATGCAATAGAGGATGCAAAAGATGGTGAAACAAAATTAGGTTCCAAACTTTATGCAAAACATGGTGCAAAGGATGGCACAAAACATGACATAAAACATGGAATAAAAATTGTTGTAAAATTTGGTGCTAAACTTGATGTCAGACTTGGTGAAAAAATCAGTGAAAACTTTGCATCAAGGTTTGCACCATATTTGATAAATGGACACAAATAGCACCAAAAATGGTCTCTAGACACAAAAAAGGAAGAAAAAAAGGATGCTAATCACATGGTTTTGTTGTAGTGTATGTTTTAATATAACAATATTTTTACATAATTACCTGGTAAGGAGTTCTTTTATTAAAACAACTCCTCTAACCGCCATTATACACTAGTCAATAGTGTAAAATCAAATATTAGAGGATTGAAGAGTTTTCAATCACTAGTTCACACAACATAACTGCCCTCGATTTCCTTACCATTACGCTGCTGCCAAGTCATTCATTGTGAAATGGTTATGGAACGATTGGATTTTTGTTTCAGTTTCTCAAATATGGCAGTCTCTACCCTCTGCTATTGTATTCAAACTCTGATTAGAGCTAAATAGGTTGGTCACTGTCCTCTGCTATTGTATTCAAAGTCTGATTAGAGCTAAATAGGTTGGTCACTGTCCTCTGCTATTATATTCAAAGTTTGATGTTTGAAGTTGTTTGCTGAGAAGTTATTTTCCGAATTATGTTATTCCAAAGACTAGTGATAGTGCGAACTCTTGGTTTTAGCGGCAATTTTTCCCATGAAAAACCTTTTCACTTTTTTATTTCATAGAGACGAGGTATTTATTTATAACTCTTATTTTCTTCCTTATTTTTTCAGAATGTTCTAATCTCAAATTAAGTTGAACATTTTGGAAAAAAATTAAAATTTAATGGAACCACAATGAAGAATGGAAGTTTGATGGACCGCTTCCTGGCTCTAAGGACAGTCTTCCTAGTTTGTTTGAAATATCTTCTATGTCTCCGTCTCGTTCTCTTGTCAATTCTTTGAGGTCATCAGTCATTAAATCAACAACTTCTTTACTGTGTAAAGATTTACAAGGCCTTCAATTCAAGTTGGGATTAGATTCTTTAACATATCAGCTATATATGAGAACTGAGAATCTTTCCCTGCCTTCACAATATATATGCAGATACAATCACACAACAATTGTAATTTAAAACTCGACCTACCACTGCAAATGATTGATATCAGGCAACCCATACGCACAACAATCTAACTGTCAGCCTATATATGGTAAGCACACAGCTATGAGTGGAAAGCGCACAGCTATGAGTGGGAAGCTTATAAATAAATTGTTAACAATCCATGGATATGCTGCAGACAGCAGTTAGGAAATATGCACCCACAGTCTTTAATAATTTAAACAACATCTATATATATATACGTCCGCACAGTGGATTAAATACACACCACAATTCTCACATGTAACAATTATAACAGTACCCAACCTGGAATGTGTTCACGATGCGCTCTCCATACACTATACACAGGTCAAATTGCCATGGTTCAATGCCCACAGCGTTCCCAATGTAAATCCACAGACAGTTCTGCTGTCCATACTAAAACCGCACAGTTCTACCAGTCCACCGTTCGGTACGCCCCGGATTTATAACTTACCACAGACATGAAATACAATTGCTATGGAAATAGCCACACACAGCAAGTTAATACACACATACATCCCCTGTGGTTAACAATGCCAAAAAAAATTTATATATGAGTTGCGCAGAAGATATACCACCGTCATTACATAGAAAAAAAATTCTTCTACATAGAAACACGCCCTCTCCATTCATAATTCACGAGACTGTTTTTTTTTTTTCCATTGAAGAGCTGCCATTCGACTCTATCTTCCTATCATTTACATACACAATATATTGGAGTTCTATATGAGAGAAGATTTCCTCCTTGGCGGCCAAGTTTTCCATCTCTTTCTTCTTATCCATAGCCGCCTTATTACAAAAGCAGTCACATATAGAAAAAGTAGTAATACATAGTTTTTTTATAACAACTAATCTAGCATGCCCTATCTAGAAAAGATGGCATGTTTCTTTTTCCTTATCTAGTTCCTAATTTTAACTAAAAAAACATAGAAACAACAGGCAAAGGATCCCACTCCTTGCCTGTAGATAATATTTTTGATTTTTGGAATAAATCAAAATATTTTTCCCCTTCTAAGTCACATGCTCCTGCATCAGACTCCCAAGGTAGAAAAAATCATGGTCTCCTGATCATGTGGTTTGTGGTCTTGATCTTCCTGGATCCCATACTTTGTTCTGCAACCGTCCAAATGCTTTATTCCTTTGTTGCCGCTGCATTTTTGTTGTCCTTTCCTCCATCTTCTTCTTTCTGTCAATCAGGTTCAAGTTCTGACCGATCTTGCTTGCTGCTATTTCTATTTTCCTCCATTTGGATTGCTGCATCATCAGCTGCCATATTTCTTCAATTTCTATGTCCAGCTTACTACTGTTGTTTCCAATTTATGTTAATTCAGTTACTACCATAGATGTTGTTGTCGCTGCCGCCATAGATGTTGCTACCTCCCAAGCTTCCTGTCCCTCTGCAACATACTTAGGCTCATCACCTGTAAACACAATCAAATTGTTAGCATTAAAATCACAAGACCCATTGGTCTTATTTTCCGATTTAGTCACCAACTTTTCTCTCTATAGCTTCAAGTCTTTTTCAGGACCCAAAATTGTTTCATTGGCTTTCTCCTCAACTTTCTCTGGCAATATTTCAACATGTTGATTTGTATTCACCATGAGACTCTCAGCTAGTCTCGCCCTCTTACCATCTTCTGCTTCATGACTGTCCTTCATGAAAACTTCCATGCCTTGTTTCTTCAGCAAATTAACCTGTGCATGAGTTCTTTGTCTCCAGTTCTCTTCTCTGAAGATCTAGTTTCCTGTATAATTCAATAACTTCATTAGGAGTAGATTTTGGAAACTTCACATAACCTTTTATACCTTCAACGAATCTTGAGCAATCATCAGCTGGTTCAACATTCTGATTAGACTCTTTCGTCTTCATTTTCTCATCATTTCTCTGAACAGTCTTTTGTACATCCATCATCTGCTCCAAGTACTCCTTTCCTCCAAATAACAGTGTTTTTGAATCAGTCTTCTGTCCTGGTACATCTTCCTGCAATGGCAACAATGTATGATTGACACCATCCTTTCCAAACTTGTAGGTGTTCCTCTTCCCATCATGCATGGCTGCTCTGTCATATTGCCAAGGTCTTCCAAGCAATATGTGACACACGTCCATAGGCATCACATCACAAACAATTTTATCTTTATACTTGCCCACTTGAAAATCGACTTCACATTGTTCACTTACCAATAGTTGATGTCCCTTTTGCAACCATGACACTTTATACAGTGTTGGGTGCCTCATTGTCTTCAGCCTCAATTTCTCTACTACTTCTGTAGAAACCAAGTTATCAGTGCTGCCACTATCAATGATCATCTGGCAACATTTCCCTTGAACTTTGCATACTGTCCTGAATAAAGTTTTCCTTTGTGGCGGTTCAGTCACCTCCTTTGCTGGTTTAATCAAAACTTTATTAAGTAACAGAGACTCTCCTCTTTCTGGTGTATTCACTTCTTCTGTTACTACTGTTACTACTGCCACTGGTGCCTCTTCCTCAGCTGGAGCCACAATTGCATTCCTCTGCTTTATTTCTGCACTCTTTGGACACTCAAAAGCTCTATGTCCCAACTTATTGCATATGTAGCATATTACTTCTCTGCCTCCTCCTCTGCCTCCTCTTCCTCTAGAAAAACTCCCTCTGCCTCTTGCATCACCTCATATGGATGCATGCTGGGTTGAGCTACTGCTAGCTCCTTTTGCAGGTGCTGTAGATCTTCCACTACCACCTTGACTTTCTTTTCCTCTGAAAGTCCCTCTCCCTCTGGCAGACTGCTTCCTCATAGTTTTTCCTCAGCTTTCAGTGCTATATGATAGGCTTCCTCTACTGTTTTTGGAGATAGTAAACTTATCTCATCCTGAATGTCCATTTTGAGGCCATTCATATATATAGCCTCTTTCTAATCTGTGTCTTGGGCTTCTCCAGCTCTTATGCTCACCTTATAGAACTCTTCTATATATTCTTTCATTGTTAAAGCTCTCTGCCTAAGATTTTGCATTTGTCTAAACAATGTTTGCCGATAATTACTTGGCAAAAACTTACCTTTTAACTTTGCAACCATTCTGCTCCAATTCTTGGTTGGCTACTTACCCAGTCTCTTCCTTTCTGCCTGCACACCATCCCACCAGAGTGCTGCATGGCCTTTTAATTTGGTGACCGCAAACTTTACCTTTTTCTCATCTTCTGTTTCTTCATAATCGAAGAATTTCTCCATGCTATTAATCCAGTCGATCAATTCTTCTGGATTCAGTCCTCCTTGGTAGATCGGCACTAATTGGTTCCATGGCCTGGCTGTGGATTTCAACACTGACTGAAAGAACCTCATCTCAGGAGTAACCTCTACAGCTTCCTCCTCTGTAGCTTCAACTTTAGGCTCACTGACATCTCCGTCATCTATGTTCTTGTCTGAGGTTAACGCATCCAATCTAGCTCGCAGCTCTACTATGCTTTCCATTATTTTAGTGTTTGCAACAGGTCGTCCTCTTCCACCACGTCCTCATCCTCTTCCAATTCAGAAAGCCATCCTTCTCCTGCTCCTGAGATTCAATTCTATTTCAGTGGCTAGCTCTGATACCACTAATGATGGACCGCTTCCTGGCTCTAAGGACAGTCTTCCTAGTTTGTTTCAAATATCTTCTATGTCTCCGTCTCGGTCTCTTGTCAATTCTCTGAGGTCATCAGTCATTAAATCAACAACTTCTTTACTGTGTAAAGATTTACAAGGCCTTCAATTCAAGTTGGGATTAGATGCTTTAACATATCAGCGATATATTAGAACCGAGAATCTTTCCCTTCCTCCACAGTATATATGCAGAGACAATCACACAACAATTGTAATTTAAAACTCGGCCTACCAGTGCAAATGATTGATATCAGGCAACCCATACTCACAACAATCTAACTGTCAGCCGATATATGGTAAGCGCACAGCTATGAGTGGAAAGCGCACAGCTATGAGTGGGAAGCTTATAAATAAATTGTTAACAATCCATGGATATGCTGCAGACAGCAGTTAGGAAATATGCACCCACAATTTTTAATAATTTAAACAACATCTATATATATACGTCCGCACAGTGGATTAAATACACACCACAATTCTCACATGCAACAATTATAACAGTACCCAACCTGGAATGTGTTCACAGTGCGCTCTCCATACACTATACACAGGTTTAATTGCCATGGTTCGATGCCCACAACGTTCCCAATGTAAATCCACAGATAGTTCTGCTGTCCATACTAAAACCGCACAGTTCTACCGGTCCACCGTTTGGTACGCCCCGGATTTATAACTTACCACAGACATGAAATACAATTGCTATGGAAATAGCCACACACAACAAGTTAATACGCACATACATCCCCTGTGGTTAACAGTGCCAAAAAAACTTTATATATGAGCTGCGAAGAAGATATACCACCGTCATTACATAGCAAAAAACTTTCTTCTACACAGAAACGCGCCCTCTTCATTCATAATTCAGGAGACTGTTTTTTTTTTCCATTGAAGAGCTGCCATTCGACTCTATCTTCCTATCGTTTACATACACAATATATTGGAGTTCTATATGAGAGAAGATTCCCTCCTTGGCGGCCAAGTTTTCCATCTCTTTCTTCTCATCCATAGCCGCCTTATTACAAAAGCAGTCACATATAGAAAAAGTAGTAATACATAGTTTTTTTATGACAAGTAATCTAGCATGCCCTATCTAGAAAAGATGGCATGTTTCTTTTTCCTTATCTAGTTCCTAATTTTAACTAATAAAACATAGAAACAGCAGGCAAAGGATCCCACTCCTTGCCTATAGATAATCTTTTTGATTTTTGGAATAAATCAAAAGATTTTTCCCCTTCTGAGTCACATGCTCCTGCATCAAAGTTGCAAAGAAAATGGAAGGCAACTGGAAGAAACCGAGAAAGACATAAGAAAGGACATTGACATCATTCAAAAACAGGTGAGTGATGCTGTCAAAGTCCATTTGGATTAACTTCAGAGGTTCAAGTTAACGGAAAATTATCTCTGTGAACAGAATGAAATGTTACAAAAGGAGGTAGAAAATTCGAGGTATATGCTTGAAATGCAAAATAATAGAGTTGAGAATTTTCTTGTGGAGAATGCTAGACTTAAGAAACAGGTAGAGGAAAAGGAATTTGATCATTGCAAGCATAATTTGCCAAGAAATATAAATATTTGGAGGAGAAACACCTGGATCTTTTGAAAGAAAATGAGAGCACGTAAAGATGATTTTATCATTACAAAGAGAATGCTTTTCTTGAGAATAAGACAAGTTCGTTACTTCAGAGTTTGATTGAACAATCCATGAGATCTGAAGAAATTTCAGATCAAAGCGTCGTGTACCTAGAAATTCAGTCATTGGGATTGTAGACAGAGTTGGCATCAACAAAGTTCGCATGTGATGAAGTAGTTGTTAAAGAAGAGTTGAATAAATTATCAAATGATTCCTACCAAATCCTTGAACAAAAAGAAGCTTTAGATCAATACTTGATGTTATAAGTCTCCATCAAGAAGGAACCTGAAGAAAAATTATTGTCAACGAAGTCTTCTTTTGAATAACTTGAGGAATCTTCTTCCAAGGGTGAAGAACAAATAGCTATGTTACAGCGCCAATTTTTAGATGTGGCAGAGAAAAAGGAAAACCAATGTTTTTATGTACAGTCTAAGATTTGTGTCATGGTAATCCAATTAGCTTATCTAGAACATCAACTATCGCAAATTGTAGAGGGGAAAGGTTTCTTGAAGATCAAAACACTGAAATAGAGAAAAATCAGTTAATGACGAAGAATAGAGTCATCTTAAGGGCAGAATCATGTTATTGGAAAGAAGTTTTAATTTTTTTCAACAAAGATCTTGAATTGTCTAGGCCATGGCAGTAGAGAAAGAATGGCAGTTAACTGATTTACAATAACAATCTTCTTCCAAAATGTTGCCTCCATGATGAAAACAAGTTTTAAGGATGGAATCGAATAAATGCACCATGGCTTCAGAACAAATTCTCCAGTATTCAGACAAGAAAAGGGAATTGGAGAGTGCTTTAGAATCCATCAATGAGGATCTTGAATCCACAAATATGCAGCTCTAGCAGTTGGCTAGACGTCAACGTTTGCAGGAACATGTCCATGAAAATGGAAAATTAGACAGTGTGCGTGATAACTGAATTACAGACAGTGGGCGTGGAAAGGAAAGGGAAAGGGAAAATCCAAAACGCAAAAAATTCAATTTTGTTGCATAGTATATTTTGATAAATATGTTCTGTTAATCGGTATTGAGGAGATTGTACTTGCTAAGTTGCTCTACCATGGTTACTATTTCTAAATTTACAGTTTTTAGGTTACCATTGAACTAATATACATTGAAGTCGAAGAGACTGTACTTGCTAAGTTGCTCTACCATATTAGGAAATTATTTTAGGAAATTTGATTATATATAATAGTAAATAATGTTAAAAAATTATTATTGTTTTTATAGTGTTAAAATTAGGTATTTGGAGTGTGCACCCAAAATCCTGAATTTTGAGAGCTTTAACCAAGATTTACAAAAAATTCTGCCAAAATTTTTCATAATCTTGCTTTTCTTGGTTATTTTGTGGGTTTTTTAGACTATCTGGAATATTATTTGTGCATTGTGATTTTTAGCTTCACCATATTTCACAATTTAGAAGTGAGCAGTAGCAGAGCATAGCAGAAGGACAAGAAGAAGAATACACAATAGTTTTCAAGAAGTAGAAGATGCAACAACGTCTTTTATAGTATCCTTTCATGTTTTCAAAAATTTCTGTAAGAAATTATCATAAGCTTCCTGGAATTTCTTTGTCATTTTTTTGGGTTTTTTGACTAAGCAAAATATTATTTATGCATTGTCATTTTTAATTTCACCATACTTAGAAGGAGAAGGCAGAGTAGCAGGAAAAGAAGGAGAAGACACAACAACTTGTTTTATAGTATCCCTTCATGTTTTCAAAAATTTCTGCTGGAAATTATCTTAAGCTTTCCGAAATTTCTTTGTCATTTTGTGGGCTTTCTACTAAGAAAAATATTATTTATGCATTGGGATTTTTAATTTCACCATACTTAGAAGGAGAAGGAAAAGGAGCAGGACAAGAAGGAGAAGACGTCCTAAAGGAGAAGACGCAACAGATTCTTTTATAGTATCCCTTCATGTTTTCAAAAATTTCTACCGGAAGTTATCATAAGCTTGTCGGAATCTCTTTGTTATTTTGTGGGTTTTCTGACTAAGCAAAATATTATTTGTGCATTGTGCTTTGTAAGTTTACCATACTTAAAAGGAGAAGACACAACAAGTTCTTTTATAATATGCCTTCATGTTTTAAAAAATTTCTGCGAAGTTATCATATCATAAGCTTCTGCTAGAAATTATCATAAGATTTGTGCTTTTTAGTTTCACCATATTTCAAAATCGAGGAGCAAGTAGTAGATTAGAGAAACAGGACAAGGAGGTGATGCAATAACTTCTTTTATAGTATCCCTTAATGTTTTCAAAAATTTCTACCGAAATTATCATAAGCTTGCAGATTTTTTTTTGTTATTTTGTGGGTTTTTTTTACTAAGAAGAATATTATTTATACATTGTGCTTTTTAATTTCACCTTACTTATTTTTGATCAAGGAGTGAGGAGCGAGCATATCTAAGCTTGCCAGAATTTCTTTGTTATTTTGTGGGATTTTTTGACTAAGAAGAATATTAATTATGCATTGTTCTTTTTAATTTCACCTTACTTATTCTCGATCAAGGAGTGAGGAGTGAGCATATCTACTGGCAAGAGTAGATCAAGGAGTGAGGAGTGAGCATATCTACTAGCAGGAGTAGATCAAGGAGTGAGGAGTGAGCTTATCTATTAGCAGCAACAAATCAAGGAGCGAGGAGTGAGCATATCTACTAGCAACAGCAGCAGACGAACATATCTACTAGCAGCATGACCATATGGAAAAGTAGAGAAGTAGAAGGAGAAGTAGAGAAGTATAGACAGAGGGAGAAGTAGAGAAGTAACACATCAAATTCTTTCGTATTATCCCTTCTTGTACCAAATCACTATCCAGAGCAAAGTGTTCTAGGTCGGATCCATATTAAAACAAAATATTATTTGTGCATTATGATTTTTAGTTTTACCATGTTTAAGTCTCTTTATTGTAAATCTTGTTTTTGTTCATTCCATTATTTTTTAGTGACATATATAATGTTATTGTAAAATTGTATACATGTTGTTTTTATTTATAGTAAGATATCAAATTTGAAACTCTTTAAAGTGTTCTAGATAGGATTCATATTAAAACAAAATATTATTTATGCATTGTGCTTTTTAGTTTCACCATATTTAAGTTTCTAGTTATTGTAAATCATGTTTTAGTTCATTCCATTATTTTTTTAATAACTATATTCATATATACTATTATTGTAAAAATGTACACATATTGTTTTTATTTATAGTAATATATCAAATTTGAAACTCACCAACACATATATTTATAATATATGTATAAACTGTTTTATTTAACATTGTTGTCAATTTTTTGTTTATTTTTTTAACATTTATTCATGCAAACTAAGTTCTCAAAAAAATAATATTAATTGAAATTCATGATGAAAACATGTTTTAAGGATGAAACTAAATAAATGTACCATGGCTTCAGAATAAATTCTGCAATATTCAAACAAGAAAAGGGAATTAGAGTTGGATGCAGACTGCCATGGCTTCAGAACAAATAGTATTCAGACAAGAAAAGGGAATTGGAGAGTGCTTTACAATTGGTCAACGAGGACCTTGAATCTAGAGATATGCAGCTACAATAGTTGGCTAGACATGAACATTTGCAGGAACATGTCCTTGAAAATGGAAAATCAGACAGTGTGCGTGTGATCGGGGAATTATAGACATTGGGCATGGAAAGGGAAAGGGAAAATCCAAAAGGTGAAAATTTCAATTTTTTTGCACAATATATTTTATTAAATATGTTGTGTTAATAGGAGATAGCACTTGCTTACTATTTCTGAATTTACAGTTTTTAGGTCACTATTGAGCTAATATACATTGAAGTGGAAGAGATTGTACTTGCTAAGCTACTTTACCATATTAAGAAATTATTTTAGGAAATTTGATTATATAAAATAGTATTTAATATTAAAAAATAAGTATTTTCTTATAGTGTTAAAATAAGGTATTTTGAGTGTTTGACTTCATTTTTTATGGTGGAAATAGATTCAGCACCATCAAAAACCTCTAGGCACTCTAATGAAGATTTTCAAAAAAATTCATAATCTTACCAAAATTTCTTGCTTATTTTGTAGGTTTTTTAGACTATATAAAATATTATTTGCGCATAGTGCCTTTTAGTTTGATATTGTCAAAAAAAAATCATAATCTTGCCAAAATTTCTTGGTTATTTTGTGGGTTTTTTTACACTATCTAAAATATTATTTGTGCATTGTGCTTTTTAGTTTCACCATATTTTGCAGCAGAGTAGAGGAGCAGCAGAAATGAGGAGTAGGGGAGTGGTAGAGAAGAGGAGTAGGATAACAACGTCTTTTATAGTATCCTAGAGCACCATAACAAGAAAGAGAAGATGCAACAACTTATTTTATAGTATCCCTTCATATTTGCAAAATGTTTTGCTGAAAATTATCATAAGCTTGCTGAAATTTGTTAGTTATTTTGTGGTTTTTTTTTTGCTAAGCCGAATATTATTTATGCATTGTGCTTTTCAATTTCACGTGATGTGCTTTTTAATTTCACCATACTTATTCTCAAGGAGCGAGGAACGGGCATATCTACTAGCAACAGGACAAGAAGGAGAAGTAGAAAAGTAGAAGGAGAAGTAGAGACGTAACACATCAACTTCTTTCGTAGTATCCCTTCTTGTACCAGAAGGAGAAGTAGAGAAGTAACACATCAACTTCTTTCGTAGTATCCCTTCTTGTACCAGATCAATATCCAGAGTAAAGTGTTCCAAAGTGTTCGAGATTGGATCCATATTAAAACAAAATATTATTTGTACATTGTGCTTTTTAGTTTCACCATATTTAAGTTTCTAATTATTGTAAATCTTGTTTTAGTTCAAATCTCAATGTCTATAAAATTATACATATTTCTCTTTCATTTTAATCCTTTATCATGAATTACAATGTAACTTAATAAGCATTTTGTACGAAATTCTCTAACACAAAATATTTTTCAAATTATTTTATTTTTCTTTATTTACTAAAAATTATCAATTTTATTAAATAAAATTTCTACACCCACATGGTACTCTAGTGATTTATAAACACATTATCAATTATTACAATATAAATTTCTAGACATCCACCTACTATATCAAACATTTAATTATAACACACTAAAACGCTTCAATTTAAAGTCATAAACAAAGAATTATCTCCATTTCTTTTTTTTTTTTCTTTTTTTCTTCTTATCATAGAGGCACTTATTGACATTATCTTAACTAGGTGTTCATTTAAATTATTGTTATGTATTATTTGAAAAGTTGATTTTTTTTCTGTTTTTATTGAGTTTAATGATTTATTTATAATTATATTTATATATATTCTATAAATTATTTATTGTTGTGGCAATGGGAGGTTCAGTGGTGGGTAGGAACTTTGTTTCTTGTTTGTCTCACTTTTTTCAGTAGTTGTAGTTCCTTTCTTTGCTAGTGACAAAGAATATGTTGATTTTGCATTTTTGAGTTTCCTTTTACAATGCATGGTTTGATATGGGGTTTGAGATGGGTTTCATTAGCTATCGTCTTAGTTATTATGCTTTTATTATCGGGCATATTTGTTCGAGGTATGTCATTTCTTTTTAGGTTTCCTTCTACATTGCATGGTTTCAGCTGGGTTTCATTGGCTATCCTCTTAGTTATTATGCTTTTATTATGGGGATTATTTGTTCAAGGTATGTGGCTATCCTCTTAGTTATTATGCTTCTGTTGAGTTTCCTTCTGCAATGCATGGTTTGAGATGGGTTTCATTGGCTATCCTCTTAGTTATTATGCTTTTATTATGGGGCTTATCTCTTGAAGGTATGTCATTGTCTGTTGTCATTATTTGTTGGGTTTCCTTCTACATTGTATGGTTTGAGCTGGATTTCATTGGATATCCTCTTAGTTATTACATTTTTGTTGTTTGTTGGGTTTCCTTCTACATTGTATGGTTTGAGCTGGGTTTCATTGGCCATCCTCTTAGTTATTACGTTTTTGTTATGGGGCATATATGTTTGATGTTTGCCATTGTTTGGTCTTTGTGCTTTGTTTGTTGGCCACTTTTTGCTGACACATTTGGTGTTCACTAGTGCGAAGGTTGTTGTGGATTGTTTTGGGCCATGAGGCTTCTTTCTTTGTTGGTTTGAGCATTGGAATTATAAAAAATTATAGACCTTAAATATTTTTAAATAATTATAAAAAAAGAGGTTTTTCAAGATGACATTCTCATTTTAATAATTTAGCTACTAAATCATTTAATGATGCAATTTACATTGAAATATATAAGTTCAAAAATTACAATACAAAGGTTAGATAAGACATGAAATGTATCTGGAATGTCTTGAACCTCATTTATAATTGGGAGGTTAAGACAAAAAGAGGAATTCTTCCTTACACGTTTGACTAGATCCATTATTTTCATGGATCCTTTGATCATTCTTTGTAAGATGTAATGTTTAAATGCAATTTAATTGATTTAGTAATATTACTTTGTATGTTGTATTCTGGTCTAATATCTCCCTTGAAAAGTGACAAATCGAATGTTTAAAATTAATAAATAATCTTATGAAGGCTATGATTTACCACTGGATGGTATTTAATAAAAAAGACAATTAACAATAAAGTTTAGTTGGTTCCAAAAATTGGAAAAAAAAGTAGGATGGTGTCAACTAAACTAAAAATACATATTTGTTCATCCCATTTGTAAATTTTGTGTTTAAGCCCTAGACAAAATCTCATGTAAAGCCCTGAATAGTGAGTTATATTTATATTAATATATTAATGATGTCATCTAGCTATTTTAGTTGTAATTGTAAACTTGACCTAGTTTTAGACAATCTCATGTCATTCTTGTATATCTTTTTTACTATAAAGGAAGTTTGCCCCACTTGAAGAGTTTTACCTTTCATCATTGTTATTATTAATTAT
>APFE030719321.1:285173-295824 GCA_000404065.3 Pinus taeda | reverse complement strand
CCTCTCTTCGTGCCTGGGTCTCCTGCCCTTCCCTGGCTCTGGGGCCTCTCTCCGGTTGCCCCTTGCTGATCTCCCCGTGATCTGTCTCTTCAATGGCAGAAATGGATCCCCCACCTCAAGATCCAGAAGACTTAGAGAAAATCTTTGCTTCTCTCATCCCAGAGAATGCATCTGATAAAATTTGTCCCACAGCCTCCAAGGTCATCAAGAAATTAGATGAAATACCAGAAGTATCTCTACCTCCTTCCCTCCCGAGGAGGGCAATGATCTCACTAGCAGAACAAGGCCTGGTCGGCCAGTTCACGGGACTTTGGCCCTCCCCAAGATCAGTCCAGAGATGGGTTGAGCGAAACTGGAATTTGATAGTGCAAGGGAAAATAGCAATCAGGTTTTGTGGAAAAGGATTTTACACCTTTCTGTTCGAATCAAAGGAGGATAGGAACCTTATCTTCAGAAACGGCCCCTATTTCATGGATTCTCGGGGACTCTACTTAAACAGATGGACTCCAGATTTCGACCCGGAAATGGACGTCCCCAGTGCTGTCCCTGTCTAGGTTCGTCTGCCCCACTTGCCTCTCCATTGTTGGGGGGATGAATCTGTCAAGGCTATAGGGAACGCAGTTGGCAAATTCATTGATAGATCAGAACCAAAGGAGAACATGCATGCATGCGCAAGGATCTGTGTTGAGGTAGATCTCGGGAAAGGACTACCGGAAGCAATCAAACTCAAAGTCGATCAGTGGACACACATACAGCAAGTGGATTACGAGCAGCTTCCCTTCAAGTGCAAGGTATGTCATGAATATGGGCATTTTGCTAATAGATGTAGTAAATCTAAAACAAATGAATCTGAAGGCAATATCGAAATCTCCGAGGGAGCTTGGGAACAAGTCAAGAAGAAAAATCCAAACCCCCCTCCAGGCCCAAGCACAAAGGCTCCCCCAGGAAACCCCTCCCATCCTTCTCATCCCTCCGGCTCAGCCCCTCCTTTTCCCTCCTCCTCCAATCCCTTTGAATCCCTGTCCGCGGAGGATCCTCCATCCCCTCCCCCCTCCCCCAGAGGCACCGCCCTTGTTATATCCTCTCCTCTCTCCCTCCCCCAACCCTCTCCCCCTCCAACAGTGGAACGAATCTTAACCCGAAACAAATCCAAGGAAAACAACCCCTCCACAGATCCCCCCAGGAAAGTTGGTAGAAAGTCCAATAAAGAAATCAGAGATGAAAACGCAGCAAAAGAAATGGCTACCGGAATGCAGCAACCAATGGACACATTCCTAGACAAATCAAGAGGAAGCGGAGAAATGATGAAAGAGAAAAGTGGGGCACACACCAAACAAGGTAAATGATGATTTTGGTCTCCTGGAATTGTAGGGGGATGGGCTCCTCCCTTAAAGCAAATGCAGTCCGGGATCTCCTCAAATCTGAACAACCAGACCTTCTCCTACTCCAGGAGACCAAAATCACGGAACAAGAATTCCAAATTCACATAAAAAGAAACAAAAACTATGCAGGCACAGCAACAAGCGCAGCTGGCGCATCAGGAGGTATAGGAACATTGTGGAACAAAAATAAATGGGAACTCAAAGAGCAAAAGTCTTGTTGCTGGTGGGTAAGAACGGATATTCAGAATAAAGCCTCAACGGGACAACGCTTTGTGCTGGGATTCAATATCTTCAGATCTCATAGCAGTTCAAGGAAGGAACATTTTCCTTGGAGGGGACTTAAATCTAATAAGGAATGCGGACAAGAAATTAGGAGGAAATTTCTACGCTGATCCTTCAAGAGACTCCCTAGAAGCAATAATTCAAAATCATAATCTAGTGGATATCCCTCTGTAAAATGGGAGATTCACCTGGAGCAACAAGAGAACTGGTAACAACAACATCAAAGAGAGATTAGATAGAATTCTCGTCCAAGAAAGAACAGTGGCAAGATTCTCAAACATCCAAAGCAAAATCATCCAAGGTTACATTTCAGATCATAAACCAGTGGCTCTGACTTTAGACAAAGGAAAGAACATGGGGCCTCTCCCCTTTAAATACAACAAGGCTTGGGACAACAAAGAAGAATTTCGTGATCTGATCAAGGAGTAGTGGGCAAAAGAAATTATTGGCTCGCCTCACTACATCTGGGAAGCTAAGCTTAAATCCCTCAGGACTGTCATCAAATGATGGGCAAGAAACCAAGCAGCAGAGGAAAGTAAAAAAAGATCTGATCTCCAAATTCAGCTTGAGCGATGGAGCCAAGAAAAGGAGCGAATCTAGTATACAGAGGAAGATCAGGCCAAGGAGAATGAAATGTACAAAGAATTGTACAGGCAGAACAGGATTGAAGAAGAAGAGCAAAGGCAAAAATCTTGGTGCCTTTGGCTCAAAGCTGGAGACAAAAACACTTCCTTTTTTCATAACAGCCTAAAGTTCATGCGTGCAGGGAACCAAATAGAGAGAATCACGGTGGACGGAAAAGAGCTAAGGGACCAGGAGGAAATCAAAGAGGCTACGTCCAGACACTACTACTCTCTCCTGTCCGCCGACCCCCAGCCTCACGATAATGAGGAATTCCTCCGCTTAGTCGAAAAGAAAATCTCAGAAGATCAAAACAAAGAGCTGGACCAAGAGGTCACGACAGAGGAAATTGAGTGGTCGGTCTTCAGCATGTCGCAGGACAAGGCACCGGGTCCAGACGGGTTCACAGTGGCATTCTACAGAACTCATTGGGAAACCATTAAGAAAGACTTCATTAGAATGGTAAAAAACTTCTTCTCAAAGTGCAAAATGGGGAGCAACATTAAGTCTTCCCACTTAGCCCTCATCCCCAAGGACCCCAACCCCCAATCCTTCGACCGATTCCGCCTAATCTCCCTGTGCAATGTTTCCTATAAAATTATCACCAAAATTCTAGCCAACAGGCTAAAAAAGCTCCTCCCCTCCCTCATCTTTGAGAATCAAGGAGGCTTCGTTCCCAGAAGACAAATTACAGATAACGTCATTCTTATTCAAGAGGCAATTCACAACAGCATAAATAGAAAGGAAAAGGGCATGATTATCAAGCTAGACATGGCAAATGCCTTTGATAGAGTCAACCACCAATTTCTAAAGGCAGCTCTCGGGAAATTTGGGATATCTAGCACCTTCATCAGCAGGATCATGGAGTGTATATCCTACCCCTGGACAACCCCTCTGATTAATGGCAGGCCAAGTAACTACTTCAGAAGCTCAAGGGGACTGAGACAAGGCTACCCTCTCTCCCCTTTCCTTTACATCATTATGGCCGAAATGCTAAGCATACACTTGGAAAATCTTCGCAGGCAGAAAGAAATCACTGGAATCAGCATAGTGCGAGGAACTAAGGGGATAAACCACTCTCTCTTAACGGATGACACCCTCCTAATTGGAGGAGCTTCCAATCTCATGGCAAGAAGGTTCAAGAAAACGTTAGAATCCTTTCTTCTAGCATCCGGAGGAAAGCTCAATAACAACAAGTGCATGATATATACCTGGAACGTCCCCAGACATATTATTCAGAGAATTTCCTCAATCTTGGACATCCCAGCTCAAAGGAATTGGAGCCACTTCATGTACCTGGGTTTTCCCTTAGCAAAGGAGTCGGTCAAAACTGAAATCTGGGTGAAACTCATTGAGAAGCTGAGAGGAAAAATTCAGAGTTGGGGGATGTCCTGGCTCAACCTGGCTGGAAGAACCACTCTCATAAAATCCATTCTCTTAGCTCTCCCCATATATCAGTTCGCAGTCACTCTCGCCCCGGCCAGCACTCATAAGCATATGGAATTAATTATCAGGAGCTTCTTGTGGCAGGGAGGAAGGCAGGACTCCAAAAAGTTCAGCCTTGTAAAATGGGATCAGGTCATCTTACCATTCGAAAAATGAGGGCTATGTATAAGAATTCCAAGACTATCCAACATGGCCATGGGTTTCAAGATGATTTGGAGAATCCTCAATGAGAAAGGCGCCTGGTGGACAGAAGTAATCAAAAGAAAATACCTGAATGGCCCCAACTCCAACATCCTCTCTGAATCAATTGTTGACAGGCAGTGCACCCCAGTATGGAAACTTATAAAAAAAACTCTCCCCCATTTCAAAGACTATATTTCAAGAGCTTCGGGAAGTGGAAGAGACATTAACATCTGGACTGATCGTATAATGGGCTCGGAACCAAGGGATGCAATCCAAAATCTCAGACCCCTGCAAATGTGGATGGAAGCTAAAAATCTAAAGTCCCTATATGACATTTCCTCTTAGGACCAAAAAAGATGGATGGGATGGAAGTGCCTCCCCCTTCCAAACAATTTAAGGGAGTTGTGGGCAGACCTCAAGCTATCTCTCTCAGGGTCAGCTCCCCTTAACAGTATGTCTGAGGACAAGTATGTTTGGGATCCCAATGGCGGAAACTACACAGTCAAAGAAGGCTACAAAATCCTTCAAAATGCCACAGCCACCAACAAATGGCCTCTCCATAAAATGGTCTGGAATTCTGAATGCCTCCCAAAGATCAAGTTCTTTAATTGGACTCTCCTCAAAAACAAAATTCTCACAGTGGAAAATCTAAGGAAGAAAGGCATCCTCGGTCCCTCAATATGCTATCTGTGCAGAGCAGCTGAAGAAAGCAGCAATCACCTCTTCCTATAATGCTCTTTTGCCCGAAATTGCTGGAAGCTAATCACTAGTCCTTTAAGTATAGGAGATATGCCCAACCAGATCATCTTCCTCCAAAAAAATTGGGGGAACAGCTACTCCTACCCCAAGAAAAACAAAACTCTTGCCAAAAGATTGTGGAACAACATCCCCCCAACCTTGGGTTGGCAAATTTGGATTACAAGAAATAAATGCATTTTTAATAACAAGAAGCCCAGCATCTCCAACACCCTCGCAAAAACAATTTCTCTCATCTTTGAGACCATAATTGCTAATGGAATAGCCCAATCAGATCAAGAAGTCTGGAACCCAAGGGAAGTTGAATGGATGGGCAAATTCAGTCATGAATCAAGGAGCTCCAACGCCCCAAAAACTGGCCAGAAAAAGAATGATTGGAAGCTAAGAGGCTCTAACGAAGAAGTCAGAGAGTGGATTTTAAACCAAAAGGGGCCCTCCCTTCAGTTCGATGGGGCCTCCAAAAATAATCCGGGACATGCAAGTGCAGGAGGAGTAATCAAGGATCAGCAAGGCAAAATCATGGCGACTTACAAATGGGGATTGGGCATAATGTCTAATAATAAGGCCGAGGCTTATAGCCTTCTCCTTGGCACCTCAATTCTGAAGAGACTTGGTCTTCAAAATCTGCTCATAATGGGTGACTCAGCCATTATTATAGCTGCCATGGTTTCAGGGAGGGATTTGAAGCAAATAGCCTTGAACAATATCAAATCCAGGATCATTGACAACATAAGAGACATAAAAGGGGCCACCTTCAAACATGTGCTGAGGAGCAACAATAAAGAGGCAGATGATCAGGCCAACAAGGCAGTCAACAGACCTGTAGGCCAAGTCAGAGAAAATGATTCCTCTTATGACAAAGCAATTCCTTAAAGAGTCTTATTCCACCCCCTCTCTTCAGAATCTGGGCCACCTCAGACGCCATCCTTCTCGAAATCTGCATATTCTCAAATCTCCCCACTCTCTGCCAAATCTCCTCGACTGCGCCAACCAGTCACACCTCTCTCTGATCCTCACCCCTGTGATCATATATGTCAACTCTTTCAATTCCAAACCCGCGTTTTATGCAACCTCTGTCGCCATTCTCAGGTACTGCACTGCTGGTTTGTATCCCAAAATCTCCCTTGCGTGCAGCAAAATCTTGTACTAGATTTACAGTCACCTCAAGAATCAGATCCACCCTCCTTTGATCTATCATCCAAGCAGCCTCTCTTCCTTTATATCTAGCAGCACTGCTCTCTCCTCAAACTCATTCTCCACCGATTTGAAGGCCCTGGCTCTTGCCCCCTCCCAGCTCAGTCTCTCTCATGAAGCAGTGCGCACTCATCTGGAGCTTGGATCACGTTCCTCGACAACAGTAAACTCAGGCTCATTTAATTTCCGATTCTCTTTTTACACTAACTGGCTGTTTGTTTGGTTGTCTCAGCGCTCCCCCCCTCTTCATTCAGCTCCTCCCCCTTCCTTTTGGTCCCCCTATAGCGCAAAACAGCTCTGCACTCCCCCTTTCAGCTTGCTTTATTCCCCCTTATCGCCCTCACCTTCAGAAACCGCCCTCTGCAGCATCAGCTCTTTGGTTCTTCTCCCCAGCTCGGCGAAATGGCGGACCAGCAGGGTGCTCAGGAGCCCGCCACCAACCCTTTGGAAAATGTCATTACGAACAGCGAGTGCACACTCTGTAAAACACACACCTTCATGATAGCAAGGTTCATCAAACGTTTCAACGACCTCAAAGATGATTATCAAGCAGACAATAGATCAAAAAGGAAGAAGCTGGAGAAGCAAAAGGCTGAGATCGAGGCCCTGAAGGAGAGATGCACCCACCTAGAGGAAGCAATAGCTCATATCAGGACTCTAACTCAAAGCATGCAAGCGGAAGCTTCAACCAGAGCCAGTGCAAGGAAAGAATCTCTCCCGGATGACTCAGTTAATCAGCAGTACCCCTAGGACTTATGAATTGCAAATTTTGTTGGCTAGCAGGCTCGTTTGTCCGGCAATATAGCCGTTATCTCTTTCATTTTAGTTACCGTTTATGTAGCAACAAGGATCAAGGGTCTGCGAACCCATTTTGGATCCTTTCTGTAATGGTTTTTCATCCTCATGTAACAGGACTCAGTCCCTGAAAGTTTTTATAATATATCAGTAACCGATTCTGTCAAAAAAAAAAAAAAGGTACTTTTAAATTTGGTTATAATAAATCATTTATTAGTTTTAAGTTTTGGAAAGTTATAATTATGATGTGTGAGATGTTATTGGTTGAAAAAAATTATGCAATTTTTTATTTATATGAATGGATAGTATTTCTTTTACTTTATTTCAAACAACGAAGGGTTCCCTTGTTTTGTTATAAACAAAGGAGAAAAATAAAGTTTATAGTATGTTTTCTCCCCGTGGATTTCGATGATACAAAGAAACGATGAATTTGATATAGGGTTATTATAAATTAAATTTTTTATTTTTGGTATTATATTAAGGTAATTTTGAGGTGTAAAAATGGGTAAAAAAATGTATTAACAAAATCAAGTTTGAAAAACTAATAAGATTTAAAATAATGATTTCATTGTTAGGGATAAATATTTTTATAAGTAAAAGAAAAAAACTAATTTAAGGGCTGGGGTTTATCTCTGACACCAACCTCCAATGTGCAATGCATTAAACTTTAAATCAAAGACACAAACTTAGGTGTTAAGTAACATTATGGTGGTGTGTTGGCTGAAGCCTATGGTGAGTGTTGCTTGGTCACAGGTTTGAATCTAGTGGGAAAATTGGTCCCTCACAAAATTTTAATGCGTTATCCGGAGACCACGTGGCCCTCCATCATTGGACCATATAAATGAATCTGTAACCAATAAAATTGCGTCATTTATGAACCAATCACAAAAGTGCTCTTGTCAATCAACCATTGGCCCGAATTGCACAGTCAAATACCTAGTCACCTGCCTAGTCAGCGTGCGGGTTGCTGACTGGGTGTACTGCAATCCAATTACAAAAAAATTAGTTGTTTGGAAATTTGATCAGAACATGATATTAGGAGCATATGATATCGATTTTGAGTGAAATAAGTTGCACTAGATTCAGGTCCCTGAGATCTACGCACTGGTACAAGTTTTGAGCATTTTTGAACACTTTGAATTTTGAGCACTAAACTGATCCCTTGGATCACTCCTCCCCATTGGAAGCTTTTGGACCTCCAAAAGGCAACTTTCAGACAAAAAATACATGAGGGTATAGTTCCTTCACCCTTCCAACCTCAATCCATTTAGATTTGCTTGGATTTGTGCCTTTGAGACCAACATGAAGGTACACCACATTCCCTCGTTTTGAAGTTCTTGTCCTTTTGTCAAGGATAGTATCTTGTTGCAATTCTTCAAGAAATTCTAGCTAGAAATATTATATTCAAGGAATATGAACACGCTCTCATTGGTCATCAATCAAAGGAGGACCATATAATCACAAATTCTCAACATTAACAACGACATACATTTGCATATAAGGAGGCAAATCCAAACGAAAGACATTGTTACAAATCTTTTCTAGAATCTTAAAAGGTCCATACCTTATTGGTTTTAGCTTTTTACCTTCTCCTTTAAGCCCCTCTTTGCTAATGTAAAGCCAAACTTCATCTCCAACTTGAAAATTGTGGTCAACACAATGGCTATCATGCCTTGTCTTGTACTTGGCTTAGATCTTTTCCAACTGTTCTTGAACCATCTGATGCACCAATTGAACTTGCTCAATGAATCACTTGGCCTTATCAATGTCATTATGACCACCAATAGCAACATCATTTCCAAAGATAAAATCTAATGGAGATTTTGGTAAGTAACCAAAGCATCATCAAATGGAGATGTTTGAGTCGATGAATGCTTTGCCTAGTTATAAGCATGTTGAATGTAGTGTAAGTGTTCATCCCAAAGCTTAGGATGTTTGTTGCAATAACCATGAAGAAGATGTACTATCATTCTGTTCACCTCTCTTGTTTTACCATCAGTTTGTGGATGGAATGTTGTACTCTTTTTCAACTTGGTGTCCATGAGTCCCCATAAGCTTGACCAAAAGTTCTGGACAAATAGAGAATCTCAATCAGAAATAATGGGTTTGAGTAACCCAAAATGTACCCATACATGTTGAAAGAACATGTGTGCAGTCTGTTCAGCTGTAACCTGCTTCTTACAAGGCATCAAAATACACATCTTGTTGAAACAATCCACCACAACATAAAGATAATCATGATTTATTTTTAGACATAGGTAGTCCTCCTACAAATTCCATAGAAACACTTTCCCAAGGACAGGAAGGAATTGGAAGTGGAGTATACAATCCCAACTTTCTATTGCTAAGCCATTTGTAGCACATAAAGAACATCCTCTTACATATCGTGACACATTTTCATTCATTCTAAGCCAATAACAATACCTTTGTAATTGTGCCACCATCTTGCCTTCACTAAAATGGTTAGCAATAAGAGAAGTATGTTCTTCCCTTATTATGTTGACTCTTTCACCCTGTGGAATGCATAGCTTGCCAAGATGATACAAAAGTTTATCATGCACATGGTAATCCAATTCCTCTACTTGGTTACCTTGAAACAAAGTTGCATATACATCTTTAAAGTCATCATCTAAGGTATATTGTTCAACATAGCACTCATGCATGACAATTTGAAGCCCTAACAATTGGTCTAGAAAGCATGTCGCAACCTGTTATAGATACCTTTCTTATACCTTATCACCAAGTGGAGTTGTTGCAAGAAACCCATCCATCTGAAGTGCCTCTCTTGTTGTAGCTTAGTTTGTGATTGCAAGTATTGCAATGGTTGATGATCAGTGTGAATGATAGTTTCTTTTCCCATCAAATAATGTTTCCACTTTTTCACACTTTGCACCAATGCATACAATTCCTTATCATATGTAGGATAGTTAAATACTGCACCATTAAAAGTTTCAGAATGGTAACATATGGGCTTACCATGTTGCATCAAGACCACTACCATGGTATAGTCACTTGCATCTATTTGTATCTCAAATGGTTGTTTTAAATCAGGAAGTGCAAGAACTAGAGTTGTATTGATTCTCTCCTTCAATGCATCAAAATATTTTTTTTGCTTGCCTCCCCATTGAAAACCTACTTTATGCTTGTCAAGGCATGCAATGGAGTTGCAATTGAAGAAAAGTTAGAAATAAACTTTCTCCAATTTTGAGCTGCTCCCAAAAAGCTTCTAACCTCAGTTACATTATTGGGCTTGGGTTAATCTACAATGACTTTGACCTTTGAGGGATCTATATTCAATTCACCCCCTCCAACAATATGTCCCAAATAAACAAATGAGGTCTTTCGAAACTCACATTTAGATATCTTTAAAAACAAATTTTCTTTCTTCAAGACATCTAAGACTTGTTTCACATGCCTGACATGTTCTTCACGAGATTTTCCGAATATCAATGTCATATAAGTATACAATTACAAAATCATCAAGAAAAGGCCTTAAGATATCATTCATAACTCGCATGAATGTTTCAGGAGCATTACAAAGCCCAAATGGCATAACCAACCATTCAAACAAACCTTGCTTTGTTTTGAAAGTTGTCTCCCATGTGTCTCCTTCAGCAATACTAATTTGATGATAGCCACTTCTCAAGTCCAACTTAGTGAAATACACAACATCTTTCAATTGATCAAGAAAGTCATCAATTCGAGGAAGAGGGGAATGATTCTTTACCGTAATCTTGTTCAAGGCTCTAAAATCTACACACATGCGTGATGTACCATCTTTCTTTGGTACTAAAACAATTGGTGACCCACATGGTGATGTGTTTGGTCTGATGATCCCTTTGTCAAGAACCTCTTGGATTTGTCTTTTGATTTCTACATTCTCCATGACTGACATCCTATACATGTCAATGTTTGGAAGAGGACAATCTTGTTGCAATTGGATCTCATGTTGGATTCCTCATTGAGGAGGAAATACTTTAGGTTCTTGAAAA
>APFE030719321.1:247330-262316 GCA_000404065.3 Pinus taeda | reverse complement strand
TTTTGGTTGGATAGTTTTTTATAACAAATTGATTAGTTTTACAAAAAGTTTTTCGGCATAAATCACTTGATAATACATTTATTATCATGTGATTTACGCCGAAAAACTTTTCGTAAATTTAATATGGATCACAAAGCCTCAATTCAAAAATTGATTAGTGTAAGACATATATAAAGATATGAGTGTAAAATATATATTTTAGATTTATTGAGAGAAAAAAAGGGAAAATAGTGTTTTTACGCATACACTCTCATTATAAATGAGACTAATCTATTGTTGTAAAATTGATACCTTTAAAGTTATGTATTTTATAAAGTGTAATTTTTCACTTTTACTAATAAGAAGGTATGATTAGGAATTGTTCTCATTTATTAGTGGAAAGTTGTGTGTGGAAGGAAGTCGAAGGAAGCGATGAGTCGGTGGAATGACAATGTTGGTGGCTTTGTGATTGAGAGCAAGAGGAATTGTTACTGTTTCGTTCAACACTAAAATTGTTAGGGATCTCAATGCTTTTTTTGTGCACTCATCTACTATCTTGAATCTTTAGAGAAGACCCCTGTTGATCAAGGCAGAAGGGTTGCATTTAGCAATGACCTCAAAGGTGGGAGGGGATTCCCCCTCCTTCTGAAATATCCTGACAGGAAGAGACATTGAGGGGGCATTGCAAGAGGTAGCTAATGAAGGTACTTTTGGAGCCCAATGCTCTCTTGTGTTGGGTGACCAATGGGAAAAAGGTTGGCAGGGAAAATGTGTACCCAGAGCCCCCCCAGAACCTGAAATTCACAATTCCAACAAATTGTGTGGACACCCAAAGAAAGAGAATGTGAGACCATGTGTTTATTTGTAAGTTCATTGGTATCTGACCGACTAAAAGGGAGTTAGAATGATGGATACAAGCAACTTGGTGGCCTAAAGGTGAGGTAGGCGTTTGTTTAGGTCCCAAAAGCTTCTTCATTGTTATCTTTTCAAATCTCGAAGATAAAGAGCACATTTTTTAGGGAGGGCCTCATTTTCTCAACAATGTTGGGTTGTACATAAGGCTCTGAGAACCTTGTTTCAATCTTGATAAGGAGGACTTCATAGCCGCTCCAATATGGGTAAGGCTATATTATCTACCATTCAAATTCTAGCTCCCAAAGATTTTTAAAGGTATAGGTCATGTCCTAGGTTGGTTTATGAAAGTCTTGGAGGTTACTAAAAGAGGAAGGCACAAGTATTATGCTCGATTATATGTGTATATGAACATGTCACAACTGTTGCCTAATTCTATAAAATTGGACTACCATGGTGAAATCTTGACACAAGTTCTAGATTATGAGCATGTATCATTCTGGTGTAGGCTTTGTCATGAATATGGTCACTTCTTCCATGAGTGCCCATCGAAACAAAAGGACTAGACATCTGGCGGGTCGATGCTTTTGGAGGGATTTACAAGAGTTACCAATTGAAGGTGCAACCAATGGAACAAAAATATATTCACTTTGAATCCCATTGAGGATAAGAACTCATTTTCAGTGCTTGAAGATATGGAAGAGGATGAGCAAGATCTTGAGGTAAAAAATATGGAAGTTGTTCCATCTGAGAAAAACCAAGAAAAGTCGGTGTTGAAATGGAAAATGGGTGAAGATGAGAAGATACAAATTGGGTCTCACTTTTTAGAACTGTCGGGTTTTGAGGAAGTCATTCGCCTCCTAGAACAAAATATCTCACAACTTACAAAGGAAGAAAAAACAATGGTTTCCATGATTAATGATTAGGCTACCAAGGACCTGATAGATCTTCCCAACATAGAGAAGGATAGGTGTACAAAAGCTTAACTTCATTGGAAATCAAAGAAAATCATAACCTTAGGAGACTCAATCGCTCAGGCCTTCCAAGCATTTAAAGAAAAGGGCAAAGAAATTATAGAATGGGAGCAACAAAGAGAGCAGAAGAAGAAAACTATTAAACCAAAGTGCGAAGTTCGACAAAACAAGGGTACTCCTCAAGTTAACTCCGCACAGGTAGTAGTCAACCCAAATAAGGGTTGTAGACTTTACTCATAGATTTAATGAAAATCCTCACATGGAATATAAGAGGGCTCAATAGTAAAGGTAAACAAAGATATCTTAGAGATCAAATTCGAAAGGAAAACCCGGTTATTGTAATATTACAAGAAACAAAGCTTACGGAGGAGAAAATGTGTAGTGTTACCATTTTTTGTTGGAAAGGCTGTGGTCATATGTCCTTGGCACCCATCAAAAGTGTAGGAGGTATTTCAATTTTGTCGAATCCCTAATGGATTCTATTTTAGGAATGTTTTCTACATCTATAATTTTAACAGGTAAGTTTTGATACATAGGAATAGAGGAGAATGTCTGTCTTTCAGTAGTTTATGGTCCCTCCATTATTGCAGAGAAAAAACTCTTCCTCAAATAGCTCCAGGTGACCAAGCAAATTATAGGAAATGCTTCTGGGATAGTGGGTGGGGATTTTAGTCTCATAAGATCATTAAAGGATAAGACAGGTGGAAATGGTATTTTGGAACTAGTTTCTCAGTATTTTGATGGATTTCTAGATTTACTGCACATGGTGGATATCCCCACTAGTAATGGTTGTTATACTTGGAATATTCAAAGGGAGGGGGGGGGGCGGTGTTCTCATCAAATTGCTTCTCGTTTAGATAGATTCCTGGTATCAGTTAATATTGTTCAAAAATATTTCTTCATAGAGGCCCGATCTTATCATGTTTGGGTTCCAATCATTGGCTAGTTAGATTAGAAATAAACCTAAAGGAACCTCCTCAAAACCAACCTTTTCGTTTTTAAAGTTTCGAGTTCCATTCGGAAGGTTTAGTTGAACAATTTCAAACTTGGTGGGAGGAAATAATAGTGGAAAGACACACCAAGATGAGAATGTTCCGACAAAAATTGAAGAAGTTGAAGCTCCACATTCAAAGCTAGAATAAGGGAGTGTTTGGAAATATAATCACTGATAAGCGAGAGTTGGAAAGTCGCATGTCAATGATCCAATAAAAAATTACATGGGGAGGTAGATCTCTGGAGTTAGCCATAGAGGAAGTTGATACCTTAGCAAAGCTAGAAGATATGGGGAATTAGGAGGAAATCTTGTGGGAGCAGAAGTCATGAATTCAATGGATGAAGGAAGGAGAGCGTAATACCAAGTTTTTTCATAGCACCATGATACAACATCAACTTCATAATATAATTTTCTCCATCATTGATAAGGAAGAAAAATGACAATTGTTACACCAGGGCATAAAAGGGGAGATGGTTGGATACTTTATGGACTTATGGACATAGTTTTCTACTAACTATTTTGCATCGACTTCTATTTCATCAGTTCATTAACACATCCCACAAAGGATTACAAATGAACAAAATGAAGAACTGATGAGACCAATATATTTGTCTGAAGTTGACACAGTAGCTAAGAGTATTCCTAAAAATAAGGCTCCCATACCAGATGGTTTCACTGCATATTTCTATCCGACATGGTGGAGAATTTTAGCTAAATACATACATGAGGTAGTGGAAGAATCTAGATGGAATAGAATTATCCTCCTTGCTTTGAATGCAAAATTTATAACTCGAGTTCCTAAATTAAATAACTCAGAGAGATCATAAAGCTATAGACCGATAGCCCTATGTAATGTTATTTACAAAATGATATCTTCAGTGGTAGTCTAGTGACTGAAACCTTTGTTGTCAACCTTGATTTCTCCAGCCCAATCATGTGTTGTAGAAGGTAAATAGATAGCCGATGGAATAATAGTGGTGCAGGAAGTCATCCATTCACTTAAATGCACAAAGGATCCAGGCATGTTTATAAAGTTGGATTTGTCAAAAGCATATGACAAGCTTCGATGGTATTTTCTATTCAGTGCCTTACAAGCGTTTGGATTTTTTGAGCCTTGATTGGAATGGGTGGGTTCTCTCATATCCACAAATTTATTTTCACTTTTGGTTAATGGTTCACCCTCATAGATTATCCACCCTTCTCGAGGAATATAACAGGGTGATCCACTGTCCCCTTTTCTCTTCATCTTAGCGATGGAAGGATTAGGGTGAATGTTACAAGCAGCTAGGGAATCAGACTATATGCATGGACTTTGATTGTATGGTAATTATCTCCCAATAAACCATCTCTAGTTTGTAGATGATGTTATTCTATTTGGTTTACCTACTAGGCGAGAGGTAGGAAGGATAGAAAGGATTCTTTGTATTTTCATGACAGCTTCAGGCACAATGGTTAATAAGGAGAAAACAAAGATCTTCTTTTTCAATTGTCTAGAATTAGTGCAACATAGGCTCTACCATGACATTGGCTATCGTAAAAGGACACTCCCTACTAAATATTTAGGCATCCCTTTAGTTTGGCACTATCATAGGACATCAACATGGGCAAAAGTCATTGAGGAAACATGATTTCAAATGAATAATTGGGTGTTCCGGTTTTTATATTTCCCTAGTCACCTCATTCTGTTGAAAATAATCCTCCAAGCACTTCCAAATTACAAACTCTCATTAATGTCAATCCCTAGAAATGTTTTTCAATCCCTCATAACATTATGGTTGCACTTTTTATGGAAAAGCTCAGCCAAAACACATAAGTGGGCCTTGGTAGTGTGGGAAAAAATAAGTCTATTAAAATAACTTGGAGGATTGGACATCGGGGATTTGTTCCTAATAAGAAAAGTGTATGCGAAGAAGTTATGGTGGTTATGGGTTCAAGGTGGTAACTTGGTTTGGAAGCAGGTTTGGAATTTTTTGCTCAACTCACCTACTAAAAGACTATATGCAGATGGCGCCACCAAAGGGTCGGAAATATGGAACTGGGCGTATGGGGCCAAGGACCAAGTCAAACAACAGGTGTTTTGGTAGATAAGGGATGGGAAAACTACCATATTTTGGGAATAATCCTGGCAACAAAATTCCCCCCTGATTAGACACACAAATCTTTCTGAAATCAAAGAATAGCCTCAATCAAAAGGTGTGTTGAATGCATAGGGGCTTCACTCAATGAACCTCTAACATATCACATGTGTTCGTGGCATATTAAACAATACCCTTAATTTGACTACATATTGGAAAATACCTCTAAAAATCACATTATTTAACCCCCTACCAATATAGACACAATACACCTTCCCAATTTAAAAACCCTTACTTTCACTAAATATTGTAGGTATCCATTTTTCATTGACATTTTTTATACCCCTTTATATTTTTGCATTAACTTTGGCCTCCATTTTTTATACCTACCAATATAAAAACCCTTTGCCCCCTATATATCCCCCAATATATTATGTCATTTTTTCCTCAATAAATATCCCCCAATATGAACCCACGTGGTATGGTATTGCTCCCCTAGTGAAGTCCTCGTGGTTGAAAGTTGTAGATTACTGGTTTCAAACGAATATAGGCCCAAGGTGGTGGCAATGGAAAACACAAATATATTGGTAGAATTCAAGCACTTCTTGGCCTTGGGAGGAGTTTCAACGAAATCTCCAAAGACATTGAATTCATACCTCAATTAAGAATGATGTTTTGCATTGGGGTAAAAGGTTATCAGGGACCATTTCATTAGTTGAGGCCTATTCCACTCTTCAAGAATTAGGTACTCAAGCAGCCAATGCAATTTGGGGGATAGTTTGGTAAAAAGGTGTATGGCCAAAGGTCTCAACTTTTCTCTGGTTGATTTCCTGGGGAAGGGCCCTTATTGGGACCGGTTGCGATGACATGGATCAGAAGGTCCTTCAAGATTTTCACTATCTCTAACAACATAAAAGGACACGAAACATTTATTTATGGATTGTGTCTATGTGCAAACTATTCGGTGGGCTATTCATGCAGCTAGATTTTTTTTTAAACATTCATATTACAAATATTTAATTAAAAGAAATATTAAAAGATTTTGGAGTGGGATTTTCAATTCATTGTGTTGAATTCTATCGTAGATTTTTTTTTTCTAAGTAAGGTTAATCTATTAATATGATACAAAAAAGGGTAGTTACAGTGATTCTTGGCCACAAAGTAACTCGGCCTCTATCAACACACATCCATGAAAGTTGTCTGTGACTGCCCCAACAGAGAGGAAAACAGTCCAAAGATATGTCCAAAATATATCCAAAAAAAAAACCCACATAGGGGTGGAAAATTTAAACAAATCATTACCAAGACCAACAGTTTATCCTGACTAGACCAACAGACCAACAGTTTATCCTGACTAGACCAACAGACCAACAGTTTATCCTGAGGACACATAAGATTGGACAAAAACTAAACCAAGAACAAGACATAAATTCCACCTGGCAGGCACGACACGCGGCGCTTAGTCTTCTGGAGTAGGCTCCTCCATAATTGGGCACGCCCAGTCATTCGAGTTGTCCGACTCGCCACATCCCAATGCCTGATGGCCTTCCTCCATGCTGCAAGCCTCAACATGCAGGCCTGACGTGTCACCCAGATGGCTATCCGAGGCCTACGTGTAACTGTGTACGCCCGTCTCAACATGCTGACTGCTGATAATGGCTTTGCCATGCCTTTTGTTCTGAGCTTCATCAGCTTCCTACTCGTCATTGGGTAAGCTAGAAAGCTTCAAGTTTGAATAGTCGTTTGTTAGATTTTCCGGGATTTTTCCATTGCAAAGAAATGGGCCAATGGTCCGAGCCAGCTAGGGGTAGGATAGAGGCGCAAATATCACCACCAAGATGAACAAAATTGTCTACAATTAGAAATCTATCCAACCGTGATGATATTTGCTGAGAGCCGACTCTTTTGTTGTTCCAAGTGTAGGTGTCGTTATCAAAAGGTAAGTCTATTAGAACATTGTGTTGAATGTAATCTTTGAAGTTATTGCTTTCTTTGTCCAACTTTCTTCTGCCTCCTAGTTTTTCCTCCAGCCGTGTGATCATATTGAAGTCTCCTCCCGTGATCCATAGTGGATAAGTTCTTGGAGCATTAAGATTCTCCAATGTTTCTAATTGCCTGATTTTTTGCGCACTCTCCTGAGGGAAGTAAACATTGGTTAAATGTCCATGTATGTTGGTGTCGATCAAGTGGAACATTGTTTGGATGAAATAATGTGAGGCATGGAAATTTGTTAAGGATATATGCCGAGTGTTCCATGCTATGGCTAACCCTCCAGAGGTACTTGTTGCATCGAATGTTACCGTTTGACATCTTGCCTAGGCTTTGGATAATATGGATTCTAATGTGTTGGTGCTACATTTTGTTGCCTGCATGAATAAAATGTATGGTTTTTCTTTCTTAATCATATTCTTTAACATTCTGTACTTCCCGGGACCGTTAAGTGCTCTTACATTCCATGAGATGAGCTTCATGGTTGACTAGTAGGTAGAGATCGGTAGTATTTGGTGAACTTGGAGCATCTTCCAGTCTCCACTAGCATTTCCCCAATTAATATGGTATGTTGTAGATCTGTCTTTCTACCTCTTTTCTTCCCATCTTTGATGATATGTTTCCCATCCCATTTGCCTCCTTGTTGTATGCCCAAAGTATTATGCTGATGCACTCTTGTGAGCACTACTTCCAAATTTTCCAGTTGTCTGTCCGGTATTGTGTCGAACTCTTTCCTTTTGCAGGCTTGCTCTAGAATGAAAATGTCTATATCTTTGAGATTAAAACTTTCTGGTTCTTCTTCCATTAAAATTTGCTGACTACCTCCCTCTAGATGGGTTGGTGGCTGAGAAGGTTCTGCTGGTGTATCATTGATGTGCATAATTTTGTCAGACCATAGGGCTTTGCTATGAACAGGGTTGGTGTTGGGTTGCGAGTCTGAGGCAAGCTTATCAGAGGTATTGGCATTCAATGGATGACTGGTTTTAGAGTGGATAGCTGTGGGGGACAGATAGGTGGATGGAACAGAGCTTCGCTTTGCTAACACAAGTGTGTCTGATTCAGGCTTTTCTAGATTTGTCAAAACATCAAAGTTGTTGCTGGAGGATGGCATATCAGATGATGGAGAAATGTTTTTTGGTACTGAGGGAGGTTTTTTGGTATGCCTTTTTTTGCTTGCTACCTTGGTGAATCCTTCTAGATCAGACTTGCTTCCATTTTCTGTAGGTTTAGGAGGCATGTTTAATAGACAGTCACAAAAGAGGTGTCCATGGGCATGGCATCTCCTGCATCAGAAGGGTACATGTTCGTAGTCAAGGGGTTGAATCCATTCAAAGTCGTCATGTAGTAGAATTACCGAGTCCGGGAGCACTTGGCCTAGCTTCATGTAAACGCAGATCCGTGCATAGGATGTGTATCTTCGAAGCTTTGTTTCCTCCGCTGCCTTTATGAACTCGCATAATCCATTGCCGATGGTTGTTAGTGAGTCCTCGTCCTAGTATTCCAGTGGAAGCGAGTACATGCAGATCCAAACTAGCGCCCAACTGAAATCTTCCTTATCTGGGTTGAATCTTTCGACCCAGTCTCGTAGATAAAGACCTGCTGCATTGAAGAAATAGGGTCCTCCATCTACAACTCGATTCCAATCTTCAATGTAGTTGAAGATGGCTGTGAAGAAGCCTTTAGGGCCCAACTGTAGAGTTACATGACCTTTGGGCTTCCATTTTGAGGTAATCCATCCTTGCAGATCTTTTTCAGTTGGCCAATAACCTATGAATTTTCCAATTAGGGCATGATCTTTCGTAAATTGTATTTGCGCATTGATCCTGTGACTAGGCAGCTTGATCTTAAGCCGTTCTGTGGCAATGGGCTTGCATGTGGATGATGATGCTTTCTTTCGTTTTCTAGATGTTGCCTGTTTATCCTCCTTCTCGCATTCTAGATCTTCTTGTCCATTCTTCTCCTGCTGCTACGCAGGCCATACCTCTGGTGTCTTTGCATTCTCAGTTATGCTTTCAGGTGGGTTTTCATTATTGTAATCTTTGGGGGGAGGCGTTGATGCCTCCCCCGTCGGATTGTTCGTTGTCCTCTGTGTCCAGAATCACAAAGCTTGTCCTAGCGATAGTTCTGTTTGGGTCTAAGAATTTGCTTGCTCAGACTCTGCGCCGTGGAAGGGTTTGTCAGAAACCCTAGTTCTCCATTTTCCTTCAGCTCTCCCGATGTAGTCAAACTAATATTAAGTTGGAAACTCCTATAGTAGATTTTTTTTTATTTATATGGTTATTTTTGTTTTGGGTAGACATTGATTTATTATTATCATTATTATTATTATAAAGTCACACGAGTGGGCATTAACAAACATGGGATCGTTAACCCTGTGGTACCTTCTATCAGGAGCTATTGACGTGAGCATGGAGTGACCAAGTAGTAGGCGATTGAAGGAAGGGTGCTTTGCTTCTGACAAATGATCGAAATAAATTTATGATCACCATATCATGGTTTTCCTCAGGCATGCAAATTGTAAAGGTAGGTTCAACACTTGGTAAGGGTTGTATGTTTGGCTTCGAGTTTTTTTGGAACCGAAGGAATGCCCAGTCTTAGTAGCGTCGCTACATAACTGCATGCATGGTGTCCAAAGGTGGTGTATAACTGAGTTGATTTCAGGATGGTGCATTCCAGCATTTAGTCTTACCTGGGTTATTACTCTTGCTCAGTCCCATTATGGTTTGGTATACACTATCATCCGGTCTCTTTGGGTAAGATCATTCCAGTTTGCTTGTCTGCAATCTGGAGTTACTTCAATACTATTGTATCACCATTTGAGTCCGATAAACGCACTCACAATTTAGGTTTTTTTGTGTCATCTGCCTTTGGTTCCCTTCCATTATCTCTTGCTACTGGTAATTAGTATTTCATGTCGTCTTAAATTAAATCCCTAGTGCATTTTTTTGTTAAAAGTATCACTTTTTCACTGTCTAGTCATGGGTAGTGTCTGTGGTTGTGTTTTGGGTCGTGTTTCGACTCGTTGCTCTCTCAACAGTGTTGGTCTCAGTAAGGTTCCTAGGTTGAGCAAGGGTCACAAATGTTCTTTGTCTGTTTCATGCATAACACATCGATGGGACCATCATTTGAGTTGGTCAATGTTCTCCCCTCTACTAATTTGCAATCCTTGGATCCCTCAGGTATGTCATTTAATTGTTTAGTCTTGGTGGCCAATGCTTGGTACAATGGCTCTTTCTCTATTTGGTTTTAAGGTATTATGCGCTCAAAATTTTAAGGGATTTCGTTGTTTGATCTAGTGGGTCACTCTGTTTACCCCTCCACAATTCAATTGGTGGACAACTCAGTTAGATTCTAATATTTATTGTGGTTGTTACCTAGACGATGTTTTTTTTGTGAAACAAAGAGAATACGTGCAAATTGTAGTTTGGTTCACCCCCTGTTCATCATTCTAGAGTCCTCTAGGGTCAAGTCTATCATTTCTTAGTGGAGTTTGTATGTAGGTTTCAAATTGTTATGGTGTCGAGACAACATTTAATCAACTGTTGGGGAGGTTCGTCAAGGGCCTCATTCTCCAGGTAGCGTCGTCTATTTGGTTGGGAAACTATGGCTAATTTCTTTGATGTTGTGTTGTTTGAGGTCCAAAGGAAGATTAGGACTTTGGAGGCTAAGGAATTTGGGGAAAGGATGTATCATTCTGACTCATAAGTGATTGTCAGTAAGACCAACTGGGTCCTAGACCCAAGTAAATGGTGTAAGTGTCTCCTGTATTTGTTGCACTCCCTCTATCAACAAAGACAGATGGATACCTTAATGCACATGGTGTTATGTGACAAACAAGTGGGTAATTATAAGCTTTTCGGGGGTCAAGAAGAAATGAAAAAGATCATGAGAGATATCCAGTACGATATGGATGAAATCGCTATGAGACTAAACAAAATTGAGCATTACATTGTTACTGATTTTGATTCAGACTCCAGTGCTCCCCAGAATGGAGCAGGTGTTATCAATGCAGACTCGATCCATATGGCTAGTGAAATTTCTTCTCCCAAGAAACCAGTCATCATTCTCAATGAATGACCTCCCTTGATGATCTTGTGTTTTATATTTTCTATAGCTTCTCTACTTTGATGGTGTCTAGTTACGTTTTGTTTGTCTAGTGCCCAGTTTTATAGTTTCAGATATCATAGTTGGTTTTTTGGAAATATGTGAGAAAACTTGGTTTTGTGATTTAAACAATTTTTTAATATAGTTGACATGGTCACCTTCATGCTTCAATTTTTGGAATATTAATAGAAATCTTGGTTGATATTAAAAAAAAAAAAAAAACTAATTTTATTGAAAAAATAAGAAAATATAACTTGTAATAAGATAAACACCAAATAAATATTCCCATTTCTAACACTCATTGAGGTAAGATACTTATCCAAAATTCAATAATTAAAATATAGATGATCTCAAAATTGTAAACGATATATATGATTCATAGCATCTCAGTTAATCCGTATTGTTGGAATGTGCATTTTGAACATTATATTGAATGATTTTTGTTCCTGGAATATTGGTTAAAGTAGTAAAAAATTGTTGGAATTGCAATTTGAAAATTATATCGAATAATTTTTTGTGAATAGAATATTGGTTAAAAATAGTAAAAAATGGGGCGATTTAGTTGGTGGATAGATAGCATCGATAAGCTCAGTAAAGAAATTGTAGAAACCTAAGGATTAGATTTAGATACCTCATGACAATATTAGGAAAATAATAAAATATAAAAGTAAGTAAAATGTTATTATAAAATTATATAGCATAATAAAATAAATTTAGATAGTATTAAGTTTTATAGACTATTTGGTTTTAGGGAAGTTAAGTCCAAAGAAGGTTACATGTTCAAATTTCCTAGAAAGGATATGAGGAGTGGAAGATTGCGAGAATCCTATATGATTTGAAAGTTGGATTAAAATGAAAAATTATGGGTTTCGAATGGATATTAAATTTGAGTGGTATATCAAAAAGCAGAAATCAGCAGACACAAATGTTGAAGCAAAACCTTATTGGAGAGCCACTGGCAAGAAGACAGCTTCAGAGCTGATATTGAAAAGGCTGGTAAGGTAAGCTCGCTGGAGTTGAAAACCCCACCACTTGATTCAGCTAGACAAGAGAATTCTTGTGATCCTGCATGTTCGAAAGCTGCTGGTAACAGCGGGAAAAAATTCCAGATCTCAATGAGAAGTAAGGCCTTTTAACAGTCGCGGGGATAATTCAGCTCCCGTAGGTTCAATGCCTGCTGAAAACCGTGCAGACAAAAATACCTTAACGAAGAGAGAACTCAGGCCTCAATATAGTCGTGGTGAGAAATTTACCCACGCAGGTTTATATCCAGCCGCCGACCGTGGAGATGAAAACCCTAAACGCCGTTGCAGCATTATCTCCAGCAATGACTATTCTTATCTACTACAAATATTTCCTGTCCATGAGGACTATATAGCGATCTGGGTTCGAATCGCGGGAGGACCTTTAACTATATATTTACGAAGGAGGACTTTGAACGAATCCCGGGAGCATCTTTAACTATACATTTATGAAGGAGGACTTCGAGTACAGCGACCTGGGTTCGAATCCCTGTACGACCTTTACCTATACATTTATTTAGGAACATTGAACATTTACTGCCTGAAATTTAATCTACTTGTTTTCTTCCGTCTTGTAACCAGGTAGCTTTCCAGGTTACCCATGCCAAAGGGCAACACTTAAGTGCCTGAAATTTAATCTACTGGTTACCCGTACCAAGGGCAACATTCGAGCAGGACATTTAGCTCATTTGATATATTTCCAGGTTATCATACCAAGGCTAAGATTCCAACAGGGGATGTAGCTCATATGGTAGAGCGCTCGCTTCGCATGCGAGAGGCACGGGGTTCGATTCCCCGCATCTCCATTTTCTGTTTTCTCTATCGATTACAGTGTCTTTCTTCCATCTGTGCCCACCAGCGTAGGAATTTCAAATCCATTTTTGGTGCTGTGCATTTCTTCCATCTGTGCTCACCACATTAGAAATTTCAAAACGCGGGCACCCATTAAATGCAACTCTTTCTTCCATCTGTGCCCACCAGCGTAGGAATTTCAAATCCATTTTTGGTGCTGTCCATTCTTCTAGTGCATTTCTTCCATCTGTGCTCACCACATTAGAAATTTCAAAACCCAGGCACCCATTAAATGGAGCTCTGAAGCTAGTTTTGATCATTTTAATGGTTTCTGCAACTCTAACGCTGGTTTTCATCATTTTAAGATAAAATGTTTTAACAGGAAAATAACCCAGTGAACATCAAATTCTATACCTGGGGCCCACCGAATTGGTAATGTCTCTCTTCCATCTCTGCCCACCAGGGTAGGAATTTAGGAATTTCAAATCCAATTTTCATGCTCTATACCGCTACGATGTCTTTTTTCCATCTTGCCCTGTAGGGTAAGAAATTTGTCACACATCCACTTTTTTCAGCTTTGAAGGGGAATTTTATGAACAAACATGTGGGGTTGCCATGGGCTTCCTTGTCCCCAGTGATCGCTTATCTCTTAATGGAAGACTTTGAGTACAAAGCTTTGGCTTCGGCTCGTCAATTGCCCAAACTTTGGAAGAGATTTGTTGACGACACTAATGTCATTTGATCTCATGGCCAAGGGGAATTGGAACTCTTCTTCCAGCGTCTCAACAATCAATCCCCATCCATAAAGTTCACTATGGAGCAAGAAGTTGATGGTTGTTTGCCTTTCCTAGATGTCCTCATCTCCAAGAATGATGACGGCTCTTTCTCCCATCAAGTGTTCAGGAAGAAAACTCACACTGAGCAGTATCTTCATGCTAGCTCCCATCATTTCACTACTCAGAAGTTGGGTGTCCTCAATATGCTTGCGACTCGAGCATTGAGAATCTCTGATGAAAAGAACCTTGATAGGAAGCCCATCTCCTTAACGTGTTTATCAATAATGTTTATACTAAGCACCAAGGTCTGAAGGCTTTCCTTAAAGCCATCGAAGATCCTGCAAAGATCCTAAAGTTAAAGGAGACACTAAGGATCGTGTCTCGGGGGTTCATCTACCCTTTATCCAAAGAACCACTCATAAGATTGCAAGGATCCTTAGAAATCATAATATTCCCTCTACCTTTAGACCCCTTAACACCATCAGTAGGTCCCTTAGATCTGTAAAAAGCCCTATTGACCCCAAGGACATGAATGGTGTCTATGTTATTCCTTGTTCTTGTGGGACCTCTTATGTGGGTGAGATAGGGCGTTCTATTAATCAAAGGATCCATGAACACTCTGCTGACATCAAACATAGGAGGACCCAGTCTTCCGCCTTAGCAAAGCACGCGGAAAAAACAAAGCATCACATTTGCATTGAAGAGGCCCAGGGCATTACCAAGATTGCTCCCTTTCATCACTGAAAATTTAGGGAAGCCATCAAAATTGAGAAAAGGCCGAGAAATCTCAATAGGGATGATGGCTGGAAGATTAGCAGCTGTTGGATTCCTACCCTTTCCTCCTAACTTACGCCTTCCCTCCCCCGCCCCTTGGGTGGTTCTTCACTATGATCTTCTTTGTCTTCACCCTCATCTTTGAGACCGCTTGTTTCCTTTTCTTCCTCCTTGACTTTGCCCCCCTACCTCAACCATTTTTTCAGTGTCTAGGTTTGATTTTAGTGACCTAGTAAGGTATTGAAGCAAGCATTATCCGTTCGTTCCTTCTTGTGGATGGAAGAATTCCAATAGTATGGTTTTTCTTTCCAACCCTTTAGATACAATAAAATAAATAAATTAACTAACCTATGGTAAGTTCTATATTCTTTCTAATTGAATTAACATATTAATTTTATCGAGATAAAATCAAATTATAGTTAGTTTGAGATAATTATTTGACTATTGTTTAGATTATCTAAAAAAATTTATTTCATAAAAATTTATTAGTGGAATAGTATTTAGTAATAAGATTATGGTTCTTATTAATTAAACTCAAACTTTTATCGTAATATTTATAACATATTAACCCACATAAATAAATTAACAAACTATTTGCATATTTAGTTTTAACTATAAAGCCTATTAATAGATTGTTGCTCTACCTTAACATAGC
>APFE030719321.1:169603-227691 GCA_000404065.3 Pinus taeda | reverse complement strand
TTGAGTGCAGCAAGATGCAGCAGCAACATATTCTGCTTCAGCTATAGACAAGGCAATCGAACTTTGTTTCTTGCTGAACCAAGATACTAATCTGGAAACCATAAAGAATGCACCACCACTTGTGCTCTTCCTGTCATCCACATTTCCGGCCCAATCTGCATCTGTATAAGCATGAATTGTGAGATCTGTATCTCTAGGATACCATAAGCCATAATTTTGAGTCCCTTGAAGATATTTGAAAATTCTCTTCACTGCCTAAAGATGAGTTTCCTTTGGATTTGCCTGAAATCTTCCAACTATTCCTACTGCAAGCATGATGTCCGGTCGGGTACCTGTCAAATAAAGTAGACTTCCAATCATAGATCTGTAGGTTGGTTGATGTACTGCTGCAGATTCATCATTTGCACTGAGGCTACATCCTGTGACCATAGGTGTACATACTGTTTTTGCATCTTCCATGCCATATTTCTTCAAGATCTGTTTGAGATACTTGGTTTGAGATAAAAATATCCTCCTTCCTTTTGTTGGATTTGCAAACCAAGGAAATATGTCAGTTCTCCTAGCAAGGACAATTCAAATTCTTTCTGCATGACCAAGGCAAAGCTTTGACTCATGTCTTCTTCATTGCTGCCAAAAATAATGTCATCTACATACAGAACAAGTATTAGCAATTTGTCATTTTCAATTTTTATATAAAGATTGCTATCTGCTGATCCTTTTGAAAAACCTTGTTGATGAAGATATTTGTCCAAACGATAGTACCAAGCCCTTGGGAGCTTGTTTGAGCCCGTAGAGAGCCTTTTTCAATCTGCATACAAGATTTGGATCATTTCCAAGAATGAACCCATCTGGTTGTTCAATGTATAGTTCTTCTTCCAAGTCTCCATTCAGAAAGGATGATTTCACGTCCATTTGAAATACTTTGAAGTTTTGAAAACTTGAGAGAGCAAGGAACATTCAGATGGCCTCAAGTGGTGAATCACCCCCAATGGTTGACATCCTCATCTTGAATCCTATTGGTTCTTATAAAGTTTATTTTGGTTGTAAATTTTTGTTTTTAGGGTGATCCCGACATATGCAGGAACATAAAAAATACATGAATATACATATACACAAAGATGCAACAAAAATAAAAACTTCATTTCATTAATATCAAAGAACTGAAATATGCTTACATACATAAATGGAAATAAACTAGCTCGAGGTAGCTTATCTCTGAGAAGAGATGTGTCAACTAAATGCCTTTGAATTATGTTACAATGAGGCTCGAAGGCTTATTTATTAGTGAGAAACAATGGAAAATCCTAAACATCTAAAAATCTAACCCTATGAGATGAAGCACTAAAATTATGGGCCCCGTTTTGGTAAATTGGTAAATCAACTTCTTGGGGTCGTAACTTTGTGATACGATCTCCACTTGATGCGCACAATACCTATTTAGAAATATCTACCCAAGGAATACAAATTTCAACTATAAAAATGAATAATCAACTCATGTTTGCTTTGTTTCTCAAAAAATGTCGTTTAGGGCCTCAAAACGACTCTAGAAGTTTAGGACCCAAAAAAATGCCAAAAATAGTAAATTGTGCTACAATTAAGGAAACTGAAAAGATTGAAAGAAATAGTGGTGGGGGTCCAAGTGGAATAGGTTGGTGGTTGCCAATATCCACTTGGATTAGTCCTCCTCTCTTAGGAAGCAATGGTCCCCATTGCGTTGAGTTCCTCCATGAGATGGTAAAACCTCCGCTGAACTTGGCACCTGGTAAGCCACTTGCCTTGGTGCAAGAGTTGGGCATCTTTGATAACCTGATATAGTTGCATCTATTATTGGAAAGTATTCTTGATCTATGTTTCCATGATCCGATCAGTTGTGGCATGTTCCATGCAGTTTGGGTTTAACTATGTTGGTGTGAGTTGTTTTGTAATATCTGATGTGTCAAGTAATGGTGGAAAGTATGGTTGAAGGTGGTCCACATTGAACACTAGGTGCATGCCAAGGAATGGTGGAATTCTAAGCTCTAAATCATTTTTCCCTACATCCTTAGTGATGGTGTAAGGCCCATATTGAAGCAGGCAAAGCTTGCAGCGGGGAACAGTGAGGCGCTCCTTCTACAAATGTAACCAAACTTTGTCATCCACCTGGAACTTGTGTGGCACCCTATGTTGATCATGACGCTACTTGTACTTACCATTGGCTTTGTCCAATATGTCATGTACCTACTAGAGGATGTGCTGAATGCACTCAATGAAGTTGTTAGACCTGTTAGCATCATACTGGACATGATTTGAATTTGCAGGAGTAGCTACAAATGGTATGGCCACATCAATGAGACATAGTGGCTAGAATCCCAACCCCACCTGAGAAGGGTTGTGTCCAGTTGAGCTATGGAGAGATTTTTTGTAGCTATGTTGGACATAGGGGATGCTTTCATCCCATGTGCGTGGATGCTTCGAGTTGTACATGTGCAAAATGTGTACGATCATCCTGTTAACAACCTTTATTTGGCCATCAGTTTGGGGTTGGAAAGTCATGGACTTAATGAGTTTGGTATCTAGAATTGACCAGAGACTTAAAAAAAATGTACTTAGGAACCTGTTGTCTCAATCTAAGATAATGGATTGTGGGTTCCCAACATGTACCCACACCCATTCAAAGAAGAGCTTAACAGTGGCTTCTACTATGATACTCTTATTACAGGCTGAGAGAATGGCCATCTTAGAGAATTTTTCACCGACCATGACGATACGGTCGTTGCCATTCTCAGTAGAAGGAATGCCCGACATGTAATCCATGGAGATGGATTCCCAAGGTTGACTAGGAGTAGGCATATGAGTATATAGGCCTTGCTTCTTGATGGTTAGTTTGGAATGCCTTGTATGTGATAGTACCAATCTTTTGCAACGCCTTGTATGGACCATAATACTTTGGTGATAATTTATTACCCTTCTTAGCTTGCTTGAGGGACATTTGTTTATATGGTTGTATTCATAGGAATACCTAGTCACCTACATCAAAACTTCTTTCGCTACGATGTTGATTTGCATGTTGTTTCATTCTATTCTGCACCAAAGTGAGGTTATCCTTTAAGAGTTGGAGAACATGTTGTTGATGCTCAATGTGATCTTCCACTTATTGAACCTTAGAATTTTCTCTTAAATATGATGTGATGGATGGTGGATGATATCCATAAAGTGCCATAAATGGGGTCATTTTTTCTATAGTATGGAAGGAAGTGTTATACCACCATTTAGCTAGAGGCAATCATTTGACCCATTGTGTCTATTTAACAAAGATAAAACCACGGAGATATCCTTACAAACATTTGTTTACTATCTTAGTTTTCTCATCTGACTGAGGATGATAGGATGATCTATGAGCTAACTGAGTACTGAGACAAGAAAATAATTATGTCCAAATATTTCCAGTGAAAATGGGATCTCTATTGCTTACAATAACCTTTAGGTTTGAATGTAGCTTTTGAATTGTTTCCATAAATGCAGTAGAAACTGTATTGGCTTTAAATAGATGAGATAATGCACAAAAGTGTGCATACTTGGTAAGTCTGTCAACTACCACCATGGTGAAACTCTTTCCTTTGGACTTGGGTAAACCTGTGATAAAATCTGTTGAAAAATCCTCCCAACGTTGGATTAGAATGGATAAAGGTTGTAATAGACTTGGGGTCTTAATTATTTCAACTTTATTTGTTGGAAAACCAAATATTCCACCACAAACTTTTGAATATCCGATTTAGGGCCATCCCAAAAAAAATCTTCTTAACCCTGTGGTAACTTTTTATAAATCCTAAGTGCCCTCCTAAGGGATAAGTGTGAAATTCCATAAGAATCTTTTGTTTGAGTTGGGAATTCTTACATAGGTATAAGTGATCTTTGTACCATAACGAATCATTTTTTCCAGCTAAATGTATCAGATGTATTGGGATCTTGTTGTAAATTTTGAATGAGTGCCTACACTTCTTCATCATTCTTCCATTCATCCCTTGCTTCGTTTATCCAATATGGTTGGATAATAGAAATGGCGCAAAGCAATGCTTCCACATCCTCATCCTTTCTTGAGAGGTCATTTGCCACAACATTTTCCTTCCCTTTTTTGTAGATGATTTCAAATTCATAACCCAACATCTTTGTGACCCATTTTTTCTACTCTTCTGAAGATAATATTTGTTCTAAAAAGTATTTAAGACTATCGTGATCCATTTTTACCTTGAAGTGTCTTCCCATTAGGTAGGGTCACGATTTCTTAAGTGCATGTAGTATTGCCAACATTTCCTTCTCATAAATATCTTTGTGTAAATACTTTATTTTCATTGGATGACTTTCAAAAGAATTGGGTCTTTCTTCTTGCATTAAAATAGCACCAATTCCATTTCCTGAGGCATCACATTCCACAATAAAGGTTTTTGTGAAGTCCAGCGTAGCTAAGACCGGCGCTTGGAACATTGCCTCTTTAAGATGTTCAAAGGCCTTTGTTCCTTCTATATTCCATGAAAATGCATCTTTCTTCAATAATGTTGTTAGAGGTTCTACTATTCTCCAATAATTCTCAACAAACTTGCAATGATGCCCTGTCAACCTAAGAAATCCTCGCAGATGCTTTATGGATGTGGGGATTTTCCATTCCTTAAGGGATTTAATTTTGCTAGGGTATACCTTAATACCTTGATGAGATACAATATAACCTAGATATTCCACCTCTTGTACTCCAAAGAAACATTCAGAGCTTTTTGCATATAATTATTTCTCCTCCAATAGTTTAAGAACCATTGTGGTAAAGTAAAATTATAAGTGCAGACACAAACAAATTCTTCTAGCCCAATAATGGGTCTAGCCACAACTGATACATTTAGTGGAAGATTTCCTTATGTTAGAACCAATAAAGAGGGCATTCCTCTCAGTATGCTTATCCCGTTTGATGATGTCCTTGCTTGCTCGCTCCAGCCATCTCTCACTTCCTTCTTCAAACACCTGAAACAAGTAAACAACAACAAATAAAAACCGTGATAATAGACAAATTGTAATTCAAACTACTTAACAAGTCAAGAAACATTAAGCCATGAACATGTAAGATGAAAAATCATGTAGGAAATCAATCGATAGTTGCATATATATTGAATCAAGAAGAGATTACAACCATTGTCTTGATGTTGCCATTCTCCTCTGACAAGACCAGGTTCCCACACACTTCTGCTAGCATTCCATGATGGCTTCAACAATAATAGTTTTAAGGCTCTTCCCTTTAGGCTTCACACTAAACCAAATTCACACTTCTCCCTCACACAACTAGAGCACTACAACTATGAATAGCTTGCTGTTTACTCCAAACTTAATTAGCACTAGCACACCAACATTAACACTAGCTTGTGCTTGGGAAAAAGGGAGGTATATATAGGATGAATGGATGGGAGATGGATCCTCTTCTCATGGGAGATGGATCCTCTTCTCATGGGAGATGGATCCTTTTCTTATGGGAGAAGGTCTTTCCCCTTGAGGTAGTTCCATCATTATAGGGGAAAGGAGCCCAAACTAACATCCTTGACCCCATTTGGCCAAACCATTTACCAGACTTTCGTTACGAAGCTTCTCGAGTTGGAAGCTTCGTATTTTATTTAAAAAACTTTCCATAAGAGGACTGTCATGACTGGAAAAAATCTTAGTTGCTCTAGTCAGTGCTAGGGAAAGTGTTAATCCCTGCATATTAGCACGAGGAGGACAAAGGCCATTAGTGTCAGCCTTGTAAACTGGGAAAAACAATTTTTTTTTGGAAAATGGTGCAAAAGGGAACTGCTCTGCTCATGAAGAGGGACATAGTGGGAGTTTATTCATGAAGGGTAAGCACGTATGGTTCTTTGTAGAGGTCCTCCACGATCAAGGAATTGGGAGTATAGGGATAGTGACAAAATGTTGTGTAACATATGCCCCCCTAAAGCATGAAGGCTGAACTAGAGTGAGGGTTGAAATGCTTTATGAATCAGTGCAGGGAACCGTAGTCTGGGTCGGAAAACCTGCAAGCCAGTACATATACATATACATAACTGAGAACTCTCTCAAATGATACATGAATCATGGCATGGATGTAACCATCCAGAGAATGATCATGTAAATGGATTTAGGTATGGGCGCAACCATCTGTCAAAGAGGATAATAATGAAACCAAGGTATGGTCATAGCCATCCAAAAATGAGAAGGATCACATATGATAACTCATGGTATGGTCGCAGCCATCCATCCGAAAGAGACATGTATATCAAAATAACCATGTCACATCACTATGCAACCTGGACTTTTTGTGATCTGAGCCAAGGGTCTTGCGCTCCAACACGACCCGATCAAAGTACACATAAACATGCAAATAGATGTGTTGCTGTTGAATATGCTAGAAAGTCACTTGATTACCAGTCAATGATGTAAACTGTTAATAAGTGCGAGAGAACACCCGTGAAATCACTCGATGGAAAGCCAATGATGTGAACTCATCATTTAGTGCGAAGAAATTTCCATTAGGGCATGCAAGCTCTAAGGTACTGGAGGGGAGTCTCTCAGTCAACTTCCCAGATAATGAGTTGAAGTAGACGGAAAGCAATCATGTCAAAGGAGGGCCATAATGTATCCCACATCATCGATGCGATGCAAAAGGATTCAAAATGATTTTGGATGATACAGAGAATCAGAGGGAAGTGTAACTGTAGAAGGACAACTCTTGAACATATCAGCGACAAAACTAGAAGTTTGGAAGCTTTTGGATCCATATGATTGATGGTCATGATGACGTGACAAAGATCAAATGGAAGGCAAATGAATGGCCCAACCCAAGGAGGTCAACGATAAAATGGAGGATGTCCCAACCCAACAAGAAACAGAAAGTGTCATGTTCAAGAGTGAGTTGCCAACACAACTGATTAGATTTCCAAATTTTCCCCCACCATTTTTGGCATGTACCCCAATTATTTTTTAATTGCAAGCTTGGAGGGGATAGGATATGCTTGCACTGTAAGTTCATCCTTCGGACGAATTTGAGCCAGTAAGTTTAATGAGCCCTAGCTAGGAAGGTGAAGCTCATGTTCGTCATGGTGAGGAATCCGATGTCGTTTAATATTTCAACGAGTTTGACAAAGGTGTAACTCAGTATCTTTTTCATGTTTAGAGAGTTTGAAAAAGACACGTAAAAGAAAACTCCACATGGTCCCTTTTCGTACATTTGTGTCTCTCAAGCCCGAAAAGGTAGAAAGCGATACTTGAGAGAATCGCTTGACCATTTCAGTCAAGGAGTACCTTTTTTGTAAATAGTACATCCCAGTCCGAAAAAGGGGTAAACTTATATTGGGCACACGATGTTTCACATCCATTAACGAGTTCAAAAAGACAATGGCTCGGCTATCTTTTCACTTTTAAAGGGTCGGAAAAGAGCTTGAAAGTGGACCCCCATTTTATTCTCTTTTACGAGTCAAAAGGGAAAAATACTCGGCAATCTTTTCATTTGATTTGAATAAGTCGAGAAAAGAGTTGAAACATGACTCGTCATCATTGTCGAACATCCATCACATGTTGTTGCGCAAGAAGGTAAAGTGAATTATCCAGTTATTGAGGCAAAATAGGTTAAAATATTTACAAAACCTAATATTTTCATGAAAAACTGAATAAAAAGCAGAAACGTAAATATATATTTACCATTTACCATTTTACCTTACTGTGAAGACTTTTTACTCACTTTTTCCTTAATTGTTTTGGAGCGGATTGCGGGAGATTCGGGAGGTCATTCGCCAAACCGCAAGTTGCAGGTAAGAGCCAAGTCCCTGAGCTTCATTTTCATGTCTTTCATTCCTATGTTTAACCATTTTTAGGTTTTTCAAGGGAGGTTTTTATCAAAAGTGTTTTGGCCTCTGTTGGCATGACTTCCGGGCACAAAATCATGCTGGCCGAGGGTAATTAGCACATCCTATCACGTCGTCAGCGTAACTGTTTTTAAAATGGGTTTGTCATCACTGTGAATAGGGAAAAGCCATATTTCCTCACAAAAAACACCGTTAAAATTTCAATTTTATGGGACAAGCATGATTGTTGACTCAAATCTATGGCTTTTGTAGGAAAGAATCGTTGAAAATGGTGGACTAGAAAGAACGGGAACATGAAGATGTGGACACCCAAGCACTGAATGATCCAAATTTCCTAGAAGCTTTGAGGGCTTCTGGGCTCCTCAAATTATTTCTCACACCAGCGATGCAGACCCAACCTCAGTTACTTCAGTACTTGATTAGTCTCTGGGACATAAATCATGAAATATTCATCATTAGCGATGAGGAGATGGAGTTATAAACTTCAGATATATATTTCATCACAGGACGGTCCTGAAGAGGGGAACTAGACAACTTGTATGGGTCATGACCGAGAGTGCAATGATTGAGATCTCAATTGTTCAATATTTGACACTGAGAGTGCTTCTGTTGACTATCAATAGAGTGGCGGGGTCCCAGGCAGTACATGAGACCAACAAGTCGAAGTTCCTGTATGCTATCGACTACACAACGCCTACGATCTGCAACTGGGCAAAGGCCATGAAGATCAACATAAAGTGCCAGCCAACCAAAGCCAAGGTGGGGAATTTGAATCAATTTTGCTTCAGATTTGTACTCGTGGCCTTTTTGTTGGAATGGGCGCCACTGTTACAGTATCAGTTGACTGGGATATATCCTCCCATACCACACGACCCACAAATGGCTCGCTGGAGTCGTTTGATGCCCATGATCATTGGGGGCCAACACATGTCGTACAAACCTACATTATTTTCATGGCTACGATGACAGAAGATCGTTGTGGAGGATTGGCCATACAATGGAACACACTTATGTGGAGATCCGGGCATGCCGCTACCAAATGGAGAGGATTTGGATGATGAAGGTAAAAAATCAATTTTTGAATTTTGAGATTTTAATTTTTTTTTTGGTATATATGTGCTTATAACATTTTTCTGTTAATGTAGACATTGGGCCATAGTGGCATGTTGGAATGTCCCCATATCCAGGTGCATTGCTTGCCCGATTGATGTTGTCACTCCTTATCAGGAGGGAAGTGACAACGAGGAGGAGATCACGAGGAACCTTGAGGGGTTGACTCATGGTATCCCAGAGTATGATTGGGTGGGAGACATTCCTTGCCAGTACTAGAGACACACAGTAGGAGTCTCAGATTAGATTCACCAATTACTGACTCATGTTGCACGAGTTGTATCATGCTACCATGATCACCATGCTAATTAGTTCCTAGGTCCAACATTTAATTTTTTTAAGGCCTACGTGCCACGGGTATATGAGGCATGTGAGCCACCGATGTTATTTTGGACACAAATATTATTTTTTTGGTTTTGATGTATCAAACACTATCACCATATATATATGTGATATTTTCTTGCTTACTATGGTACAAATGGTTTGTTTTATCTTTTCACATGTTCCATAAATGTCTATCCAACACATGATTAGCTAATGCATCTGTCAATGTATTCATACGCCTAGGAATATGATGGTATGTAATGTAATCAAAATGTCTTTCCAGTAGACGAATATGAAGATACATTCTCAAACCTTGAGGGCTTCAGATGGAATATTGCCTGTTGATTCGAAGGAAGACAAGCAGTGAATGCAGGTTGACAACCAACTCTCAAATGTCAAGAGAAATGGGTTTTGACAATAGTTCGATGACCGCACTGTATTCAACAACGTTGTTAGTTGTATGACCTAAACAGATACCTTGAAGGTCAATCAACTCACCGTTAGGGTCATAAATAGCCCATGCCACGGATGATAGGTTCCTGGTACTACGACAAGCACCATCAACGAAACTAATGTGCAGAGTCGCAGACATCTGCAAAACAAGGAAAAGATAGTAAATAGGAAATTTGTTTGAAAAATAACACACCAAACCACTCTACACAAAAGTGAATGACACACTAATGTACACAAGTAACCATGCAAGATGAACTAAGCACAATACTTCTTGAGGTAAATCCCGTTTCGAGGCTTATCAAGAGGATTTCCTTCATAATCAATAAGTTCACAGGCCCCATTCTGAAAATGTGTTTCAAAATGTAGGGCCCATGCCACATGGGTTCGAACTTGCCTGCCCCCAGCTTATCATTAGCTTGGTCGTATAGTAAGACCAAATCGCCCTCAGAGAACACACGAGGGGAGATCGATTGATCGAAATGAGACTTGACTTGGTTCTTTTTTGCTTCGATAACCAATGCAACGAGACGACGAGTCTCATCCAGTCATTATAAATATAGGAGGCATTCTTCCTGAGGTGATGTTTCGGGGAGAAGTTCAATAGCTAACTTGAGAGAAGGAATCTTGCATTCGATCGACAATGTTTCTTCCAGACCATAGACTAGCTGGAATGGCATAAAACTAGTTGCATCTTTGGTGGAGGTTCAGTAAGTCCATAGAGTTGAAAAGAGCATGAGATGAAAATTTGACTTGTACATCCCAATAGTATGCTGAAGCATTATAACCAAAACCTTGTTTATGGCTTCAACTTGCCCATTAGCTTGAGGGTAATATGGGGTCGAACCATCGTGGTGCAAGCCCAATGTAGATGTCAGCTTAGCCATAATGTAATCTCCAAAATGGGAGCCATGGTCTATGACAATGGTTTGAGGTATGCCGAACCTGCAAATAACATGAGTGAAAAGGAATTGAGCCGTCGTCTTACTGTCTACAGAATATGTAGGTATCACTTTAATCCATTTGGTGAAATAATCCATATCGACAATAATATAGCCATTCCCCTCGGCCGAATGAGGGTTACATGTCATGTAATTGATGCCCCATTTGGCAAAAGGACCAATGGTAATGGTGGGGTGTAGGTGAGAGGGTGGGGCACACATCTTGTGTTGGTAAATTTGGATGTGGTCCTTGAAAATGGATGTCTAGAAATAACCAACACAAAGGATTTTTTGAGCAGTAGCGTAGCCATACATATGGCCACCACATGCCCTAGAGTGGCAATCATTGAGAACTCTTTCAGCCTTCTCAATCGTAAGGCATCGATGAAGAACTAAATAGACATCGACATGGTATAAAGTATCGCCAATAATACGGTAGGGTTGGGAGTGATGTCGAATCCTTCCACAATCATCCTTGGTCAACACGGATCGAAATGTGGATGTCTAGAGATATATGATGATATCACTGTACCACAGATCAAGGGTTCTAATCAGGAAGAGAGTCTCATCCGGAAGCTATTCATCTGCACCAACAGGGAGGGACTTAGAAGGAAGGGAACAAATCAATTCGGTGAAAACGAGTGATTTATTAGATTTGGTAGTAGTAAATATCAAATAAAATTCTTGTAGGATGACAATCCATTTAGAATATTTCCACCCAGAAATTGACGAGTTAGGATGTAGGTCACGGGGTTGCATTCGGAAACCACCGTAATCATGCACAAGAGAATATAGTGCCAAAAGCATTGAATAGCCTAGACGGCAGCCAAAGCCAACTTCTTGACATGAGCGTAACACATTTAAGTGTCAAGGAGATTATGACTAAGGTAGTAGATAACATGTTCGTTGCCTTTGTCATCGTCTTGGACTAGGACCATAACAATGGTGCTAGGGGATGCAACTAGGTAAAGGAAGTAATACCGATAATAATCTAGATGATGCAATAGAGGAGCATTTACAAGGATGGCCTTGAGATCATCAAAATATTTTTGGGAAACCTCATCCCATGCAAAGGGAATTCCTTGTTTTAGCAACCAGGTAAATCCTGTAGCTATCCCAACATAATTGGGTATAAAACGATAGAGAAAATTTGCCTTCTCATGCAGGCTCTGGAGTTGGTGCAATGAGGATGGATGGGCTAAATTTATAATGGCCTCAACATTAAGTGAATGAAGGTGAATACCGTCCTTGGAAACAATAAATTCAAGGAGTCGTATGGATTCTACGCAAAAAACACATTTATGCGGTTTAACCGAATGTTGTAGTATCTACAACGTAGAAAAACCTGTCGAAGATGGTTAGGGTGATCTTGGCACTTACGAGAACGAGCGGGAAGGTCATCTAAGTAAGGCTGGACAATATTGTGAATATCATGAAATGCATAGGACATTGCCTGCTGAGATGTAGCCCCAACATTTTTGAGGCCGAAAGGGAGCTTTTTGTACACGAACGTACCCTAAGGACAGATAAAAAGTTGTCTTCTCTTGATCGACTGACACGATGTTGATCTGGTTGTAACAAAAAAAACCGACCATAAAGGAACATTTTGCTCCTGGCACATTCATCAATGATTTGATCAATGAAGAGAATAGGATAGTTATCTTTAGGAAAAGAATGATTGAGATCTTGATAATTAATGCAAATGCAGATCGTGCCTTGTTTTTTGGTCATCAAGACAATATTTGACACCCAATCTGTAAGAGGGATGGGATAGATGAACCCAGCTTTGAGAAGTTTTTCAACTTCACCTTTGATAGTAGCAACCTTCCTAGGGTGTATCGGGTGAAGTCGTTGGCAAATGGGCTTCACATGCGGATAGGTTGGTATTTCGTGCATAATAATGCTAGGATCAATGCCAGGAATTTCTTCGTAGGAACACGCAAACACATTAGGGAATTCCTAAAATAGACGAGTATAAGTCTTGATCTCATTCGGATAACAAGATACCCCGATATGAACAAGTTCAACGATACCCAGTTTGATAGATATATCAATTGGCATTGTTTGGGTAATATTACCCAAATTTCCTTCTGACCATACTTCATGAGTCGTGATTGGTGCTAAAGCTGGAGGGAAGGAAACAGAGAAGAAGACTCTTCAAAAGTGGTAGACATGACTGCCGAACGAGGCAGGAACGAGGAGCGATGATGAGTATCGGTCCAAGGTGGTTCCTCTAGAGACATGACTTCCATGATACATTAATCAGCAAGGAAGGTCTTGGCTAAGGGATCAAATGATTCCAAAGTGCCAAGCCACGGGGATTGAGAGAGGTCTTCGAAACATAAGAATCGGAGGATGCGAAACTTGAAGTCAAAACAATTTCCACGTAATTGACTTTGGCAGGACTAAGCGGCATAACCTCACCCCAGGTATCAACAAGATCTGGTGAAGGTATGACACAAGGCTCAGATTTGACCGAGACCATGTTGACAGAGGCAACATGGGGAGGTGGGAGTGGAAAAATTACCATTAAGGCAGAATCTTTGAAACGACCTGCCCCCACACTCTCATAGGGAGAACCAGTGTGCTTGACGTACAAAACATTGCCATCCAAAGAGGAAGAGGAAAATAAAGACGGATGGTTTACAGTGACGATCTTGCCTTGATGGGGAAAACAAATCATGCGGAACAAGGAGGAGGCTACAACATGCATAACATGGGTCCAGCTCCGACTGAGTAGAAGATTGTAATTGAGATTGACATCAACAATCTCTACCTCAACTTGCACTTTCTTGCCTTCCAGGGTAATGGCAAGGCTAGGTAAGACACTAAAGGGTCGCGAGTTGTGCCCATCGAAAGCTCCCAAAGTGTTCGGAGATTGGTTCAAAGCAGGAGAACCAATGGCCTTCTAACATGCGATTGACATGATGCAGGTGGAAGCACCTTCATCGATGGAATTCCTATGGATGGTCTTTTCATTAATGATTACCTGAATGAGAAAGGCAATATGATGAGGGAGGTGCAGAACATGGTTCTCTAGATCAAAACATATCAAAATGGAATCAGTGGGATCGATACCCATGATAGCTAAGAGAAAAGATTTCCGCTGCGATGGGAAAATTTGGAGCACCTTGAGAGTCGACATGGCTAATGGTGCCTGAGCCAAATCCTCAACAATATTATAGTGCTGATCGGCTTGGGCATTAGGATTGTACAAGGGTTTGTGTAGCACACCTCGAGAGGGTGGCTGTATAGTGGAATCAGGGTTAGGGTGCTCGATATGAAGAGGGTCAGAACTCGGGGTAGAAGAAGAAGGGGTGGCTTATTTATCTTTCTTAACTTTCGAGGCAAGAGTTTGGTAATCTTTCGATCTAGTAGCCACAATAATAGGTGTACTCATCATGAAAACTTGAGATCCCGAGGAAGAAGATGATTGAGGTTGGTCTACCATTTGGGTCTGCTAAGATGGAAATGGGTCTTTGAGGATAGCAGGGGTCCCTTTGAGTAGACAACTAACTTTGAATTGTTGGGGACAATCCTTAGTGTAGTGATCTTCCTCACAAATGAGGCAAGGATACTTAGTTTTTTGTTCGGAAGATTCGCTAGTAGACAATTTGGGAGGACCCTGTTTTTGGGCATCAACTTTACCCTTGCCTTTGCCTTTCTTCTTACCTTTTGAGGATTTGTCCATTGCGGTAGACATGACAGTGGACCTCTAAGGTTTTACCAGGGCCAAGAGGATTCTAGGAAGAACTACTAGGAACAATATTCGAGACTGACTTATGTTTGGAAGAAGTTTTAGCAAGGGTCTAGGATACTAAACCAATAACTCCATCAACAGGAGGTACAACTTGTGAATTTGATGCCGTTGGATCGGATGATGGCTGTGAAGCATCGGGTAATAGCTCATACAAAGTTCCAGACTAAGTGTAAACTAGATCTAAGTATTGGGCGTGAGCAATGGCTTGTTCTTTAGTAACGCATCCACCCATAGCTATATTGCGAGAAATTGGGGCCACGAATGATTTAGTGAACCATTCAGTGAGAAAATTATCAACAATCTCAAATTTGATCAGGTGACATCTACATCTCCATTCATGAATGTGATCGAAGATGTGTGTCGCAATATCTTACTTAAGCGATGTGAGAAAATAGGTGTCACTTTTATAATGAATCAATAGTTGAACATGCGTGAGGAAAGCCATGACTAAAGAGTTAAAGTCATGGTAAGTACTTTGAGGAAGCTCGATGTATCACTTGGATGCAGCACCTGTGAGGGTTTGTTGGAAAAGACGAAGACAAATGGAATCGTCAATGTAAGAGTTTGAAGAGCACCAGAGGTGATATGTCATCACATGGGCTTGAGGATCTTCTTTTTCTTTCCCATCGAACTTTTGAAAATTGATTGGTATCTTGGATGGCACCAAAGGCCAGTATGGAAAATGAAGGATTGGATCATTCATAAGGTGAGACACGTTTGATAACTTGAGTGTGGCCAAGAATGGCAATTGAGTATTAAAAAGCATAGGAGGTCGGTAAGCGGGTCCGAATGGAGGAGCTAATCCCTGCTGGTAAGGATTTTGGCCCCACAGTGAGGGATTTTGGCCATATGGCATCTGATGCTGTCCCCATTACAGGTTACCTTGACCATAGGGAGGATTTTGACCTTGAATACCTTGGAACTGTCTGGCCATAGGTTGTTGGTAAGCAATGTATGGGTTAAATGGTTGTTGAGCATGTTGACCATGGACATATGCATATTGTACTTGTTGTCCCTGAACATACAAGTGGTGAACCTATTGTCCCTGAACAAGAGGATTTTGGACCTGGTGTCCTTGGGCATAAGGTTGATACATTGTTGCCCTTGGACATAGGGATTTTGTACCTACTGCCCTTGACCAAAAGGATTCTATACATGTTGACTTAGGACGTTAGGGTTTTGCACCTGCTGCCCTTGGCTAGAAGGATTCTAAACCTATTGACCTAGGACACTAGGATTTTGGGCCTGTTGCTACAGGACTTGACCCTAGCCTTGACCTTGCAAGGGTTGAACCTGTCGATATGTATACAAGGGTTGTTGTCACCTGAGTTGGCTTTTCTGCTGCAAGGGTTAGCCTTGTGGCTGCAAAATTTGTCCCTGGGGCTACAGAGGTTGGCCTTGCATAGACATGGGCTGGGAGGTTTGTGGAGCATATTGCATCTACTACTGCATGGTTTGCTGTGACTATTGCAAGGGTTTCCCTTGCAGTTGTTGCAGTTGACCTTGCTGTTGGATCATTTTCCCTTGTTGTTGCATGGATATCCCTTGCTGCAACAAAGGTTTCCCTTGTGGTAAAAAATGTTGCCCTTATTGTTGTAGAGGCTATCCTTGCTGTTGCAAGGGTACTTGAATAGTACCCAGAAAATTTCCGAACTGAATCTGGCCATAACCACCTTGGAAAGTGGACGAGCTAGGTTGAATGTACTGCCGAGACTGAAGGGTGTAAGGTTGATTAAGCATTCCTTGAGAACCATATGGAATGTAAGGAGTTTGGTATTGGACCTAAGCCTCATAGGGCTGCTGATAAGGGACATTGCTCGACATAGACAGACCAATGTGATTTTAGACTTATTGGTACTGGACATTTCTTGATCTAGTAGGATCAACAAGGTTGTGAATAACACTAGAAAAAGGATGGTTCATTCCAAGCATGTGATCTTGTGATCCACTCACATTGGTGGTGCCTGACACCATAGAAACATTCATATTCCCCCCCCAGGCGGTGGCACATCTTGGCCACTGACCAGAGGGATGGAGGAACCAACAGAGACATTCCTCGAAATCGTCGGTTGAATCAGATGGGTGACTGGGATTGGCGATGTAAGAGGGTTTAGAATGGTGGGTTGCACCGGGACTGAGGTAACAACCTGTTGGGAGGTCGTGTTCACAATGAATGGACTTGAAGTAGGCATGGTCCCTTACGCCCAAACAGGATTATGGTAAAGTGATGAGGCACTAGGTGTACCTGAAACTAATTGTGCCAAAGACACATAGTTGGGTGGAAAACTGGGGGGAATGCCCCCTGTATAGGGGAAACCTTCAGGAGGGAAAGGATTTTCTTCCTTGTTCGCAGTGTGCGGAGTATAAACTTATGACTCTTCCGGAGAAGTGACTGGGGCATCACCTTCGTGTTCCATATCCGGGAATAACTGACGACGAATGTCTAAAGAAGTACGAGGGGATAATTCCAAAGGAACACCCCGTTGATTGTAAAAACTGTAAGAACGCTATGGTGATATCACAACAAAGTCAAAAAGAGGATTCTAAGGATAGATAACCAGTCCAAGCTAACCATCAGTGGTTGGCAAATTCTCAAGAGTTTGAATGGGATTGTCCGAAGATTTTGGGCCAAGATCAACAAATGACCTAGTATCTAAAGTCAGCGGAGGACGAGATGACAAAGGTTGAATTCTCATAACAATTCTGAGTTCAACACCATGGTCCCCTAGTGACGCTGGTAACTCAGGAAATGGCTACTTTGGTAATCTTTTAGATTGAGGAGAGGAAGAGGAACTAGGTGAACCTTTTAGATTGAGGAGAGGAAGAGGAACTAGGTGAACTTGATGGTTCAGCCACGATGACCTTGTCTTAGTTAGTGGAAAAGAGACAAATAAACTTCAAGGCTCTAAAATTTTCTTTAAGGGAACTCATGATTTGTTCTGAGAAAATACTAACAGGATGTTATCAGATCACGGGCAATCAATTATCAAGTTTCTTAGAAATACTGGTGCTATTTCATTTTTTACGAGTCAAGAAAGAAACAAAGATGACTCTATCACTTTCGATTGGAAACAAGCTCGAAATAACAAGTGCTCGAATGATATTTTAAGTTTAATGAGTCAAAAATATCAAATGATTTCTCTGGATGATCTACGTAAACAGGATTACCAGGTAACCATGAACTACAAAATACCTCTCAACGGATTGAGAAGTACGAGTAGGCAATCTCCCTGAATGATGTGTTCGATGTATGAAGTTTGCAAGGCAGTCAACTCAACTTCCTAGGGATAAAGGATTACAACCTAGAGGGGTCTCCCATTATATACTCGACGGTATGGGGAGTACAGATCCATACTAGCGCTATCTAATGCTGAAGCTAACGACAACCGCTAGGTTTAAAGACGCTGGAACACGCTCTAGCCTAGACCTTCTAGATATGATCATTAAATGTCAAATGTGCCTTAGGTTAATTGAGTTCATTTTAAAGTTTATCTTGAGTTATGTTTCAGTTTTCAAGCCTTAGTGATGCGACTCAAAAAACCTTAAATGCAACTAAATGAGACAAGACCCTTTCAATTCATTGTTCAATGAATCACCTACACTAGAGAGGGTAGAAACTACACAATCAAATGCAAACAACCAAGCAACTAAAAGCAAAATGATCTTTAACTACTTCACTTTTCGAAAAATAAACTAATGAAAAATGCATTCCAACTCCTAATTTCCTGACAAGCACATTTATAACAATCCTTTCAAAAGCAAACGAGTTCTTTTTCTTTTCAAATGCCATTGCAATCATAGTTTCTAATGATGCAGGATATCGTAGCACAATGATGGAACAAACTAGAATTTCATACTTTTTCAATGAGACAACGAAATGAAATTTTCGTATACAAAACTTCAATGAAAATTTTTCGAGACAATCAACTCCTCAAGCAAATGAAAACATGAAAAGAGGGACTTGTTTTGACTAATGAAGCACTAACTTTACCAACAATAAGACAAGTAATGTGATCCATTCTGGAAAAGACACGTTTAGACAATCAGATGAAAACTTTTCAAACTTGTGTGATGGAGGTCAAAGCCGTAAAATGACCATAAACGAAATGCAACGAGTAATAACACCTACAACTTGACTCAATGAGTTGACAATCAGCTGAATGGACGATGATCTAGAAGCCCTAGTGTCACTGACCATCCAATGACTCAAGAAATCAAGAAGAAAGATGATAAGACAACAAGCAAACAAAACCAAATGAAAAGCAGCTTTCTAGTTAGGGAGAAAGCGATCTGAAAGTCTTACAAGGTCGAAATCATGAGAGCAAAACACACTGGCCAAGATTGGGGAAAAACCCTAATCTTCACTTACAGGCATTGGCGTGATTGCAGAGCTGATAATAAGTGACATAGGCTAGTCGGCGCGACTTTTTCTCAGCATATTGCGCTGATCGATGCAACTGTCAGTGGATTAAGGGCACTGAATGAGGGAATCAAGAAAAAAATATATATTTTTTAAAACAGGGACCATATATGCTACTATGAATTTCAAATTTAGACCAATAAGTAGTAGAAAATAAATGGAACCAAAGGGGAAAAGTGGAACTAGAAAAGTTCACACGAAATCGTAAAATATAAGACAAACAAAAGGATTGATATCCCCAGTATGGTCGCCAATTTATGGTGAAGTAAAATTATAAGTGCAGACACAAACAAATTCCTCTAGCCCAATAATGGGTCTAGCCACAACTGATACATTCTATGGAATATTTCCTTAGGTTAGAACCAATAAAGAGGGCCTACCTCTTAGTACGTTTATCTTGTTTGATGATGTCCTTGCTTTCTTGATCCAGCTATCTCTCACTTCCTTCTTCAAACACCCGAAACAAGTAAACAACAACAAACAACAATCGTGATAATAAACAAATTGTAATTCAAGCTACTTAACAAGTCAAGAAAAATCAAGCCATGAACATGTAAGATGAAAAATCATGTAGGAAATCAATTGATAGTTGCATATATATTGAATCAAGAAGAGATTACAACCATTGTCTTGACGTTGTCATTCTCCTATGACAAGACCAGGTTCCCACACACTTCTGCTAGCATTCCATGATGGCCTCAACAATAATAGTTTTAAGGCTCTTCCATTTAGGCTTAACACTAAACCAAATCCATACTTCTCCCTAACATAACTATGAATATCTTGTTGTTTACTCCAAACTTAATTAGCACTAGCACACCAACAGTAACACTAGCTTGTGCTTGGGAAAAAGGAAGGTTTATATAGGATGAATGGATGGGAGATGGGTTCTCTTCTCATGGGAGAAGGTCTTATCCCTTGAGGTAGTTCCATCATTATAGAGGAAAGGATCCCAAATTGACATCCTCGACCCCATCCGGCCAAACCATTTACCAGGCTTCCGTTATGAAGCTTCTAGAGCTGGAAGCTTCGGCTCTTTATTTAAAAAACTTTCCATAAGAGGACCGACACGACTAGAACAAAGCTCAGTCACCCTGGTTGATGCTAGGGACAATGATAATCCCTTCATATCAGTGAGAGGAGGACAAAGGTCATTAGCGTCTACCTTGTATATTGGGAAAAACAAAAGTTTTTGGGAAAATGGTGCAAAAGGGAATTGCTCTGCTCATGAAGATGGACACAATGGGAGTTTCTTCAAGGAGGGTAAACATGTAGGGTTCACTGTAGAGGTCCTCCAGGATCAAGGAAGAGGGAGTACAGGGATAGTGACAAAATGATGTGTAAAAACCATGTCAACATGTTGAACATGATCCTTTGAATACTTATTGTAGATTAGTATATCATCAAATAATGCTATCACAAATTTTCTAAGGAAGGGTTTGAAAATGGAATTCATCAAACCTTGAAATATAGAAGGTGAATTGGTAAGGCCAAAAGGCATGACCAAAAATTCATAATGACCCTCATGAGTTCTAAATGTTGTTTTCAGAATGTCTTCAGTCTTCATTCTGATTTGATGATATCCTGAATGAAGATCTAACTTAGTGAAGTAATTTGATCCATGCAATTCATCCAATAATTCATAAATGATAGGAATGGGAAATTTATCTTTAATAGTGAGCTTGTTGAGCCCCCTATAATCTAGACACATGCTCCATGATCCATCCTTCTTGTGCACCAATACTACTAAAGCATAGAAATAACTTTGACCAGGTTGAATTATACCAACCTATAGCATTTATGCAACCATATGCTCAATTTCACTATTTTGGGCATAGGGATATCTGTAGGGCCTGATGTTTGGACGAACACTTCCTAGAATCAAATGAATATCATGATCATGATCAGGAATAGGTGGGAGGCCTTTGGGTGTTGCAAATACCTTAGAATGATTGTCCAAGACTTTTTGTAGACCTAGAGAAATAGATGATTTCGAGGTGGGAACGTCGAGAATCTTTAGAATCTTTTTCATTTCATTAGAGTTGATTATATTTCATGGTTTCCTTGCGATACCCCTTAATTCAACTTCCTTTCCTTGCGAACAAAATTTCATGAAAAGTTATTGAAAATTAAAAGCTATTATACCCAAGGATTCTAGCCATTGGACTTCTAGTACAACATCAGCACCACCCATTGGAATGGAAAGCATTTGGCTATTCAATACATATTCTCCCACGGATAGCTTGATATTATGGCACTTTCCATAGAAATTTATGGTTCCTCCACTTGCAACCATCACTTGACACTCTGGTGATGGATGTAGGAAGTAATTCAATTCCTTGGCTATCTTACAATGAATAAAATTATGGGTACTACCCGAATAGATCAACACTATTACCTTTTTCTTCATGATATGTCCTTTTATATTGATAATTTAAGGAGTGGTAATTCCAGCTAGTACATTATAAGATATGGTCAGATTCATTTCTTCTTTCTCTAGGGTTTGTTCCTGGTGTATATCCTCTTCTTTTGACGTTTCTTGTTTCATTTTCTTCCTCCTCTTCACAATCTATGTAAAATAATTTCTTCTCAGCACACTTATGACTTTTAGTGTATTTGCTATCACAACTGTAACGAAGCCCTTTTGCTCTTTTTTCTTCCAATTGTTGTGGTGTCAACCTTGTAGGTTGGGAAGGCTAGGGGCAATAACACTTCCATGTTTATAGTTGTGAGTGGTAGGCTTCTTGGTTGCCATAATTTTTCTTTCCATTTTTTTGTAACTTGAATGCCTTCTCTAATGAATCAGGTTCCCAAAGGTGAACCTCATGTTGGATGTTATCCTTTAAAGCCCCTATGAACACATCAATCCTATGCTCCTTTAGAATATTTTTACCCTTATATTCAATTTTTGGAAATCCTCAATGTGCTCCATCATTGAACCCTTCTGTTTGAGATTTATCAATTGGCTAAAAAGGTGTTGCTTTTTGTATCCTCATAATGTGCTATGATTTCTTCCGTAAAAATTCCCTAAGTGACAATTTATTTACAAGAGCAAATCCATTGATACCATACAAACTGATTTGGTTCCAAATATAAAGTTTCAATGCATACCTTTTGTGTGTTTTGCACATTATGGAGATCGAAATATGCTCCATCTGTAGTATCCATGTTACGAGATCCTTGCCATCAAACTTCCTCATATTGATCTTTGGAACATGAAGGGTCTTTGATCCAATGTTAGAGTCTATGAAATCATGATTAACATTTATTTTTTTCTCATCATGAGTTCCCTTTACTACCCTTCCATGCCTTTCTTTAATCCATCCATCTTAGCTTCCACATCATTCATCTTAGCTTACATGCCTTTCTTTAAACCATCCACATTATCTTCCATGCCATCCTTCTTAGCTTCCATGCCTTTCTTTAAACCATCCATCTTAGCTTCTGTTACTTTTTGTGAGAGTGAATCTTGTTGCACTTGGTCTCGCAATTTTTATATATCATGTTGCATTTCTTCCTCTTCTTCACAAGTCATGCTAAAGATTTCAGGTTGATTACTAGGTGTTTCCATTTTCTTTCTTCGAGGCATCAATTAATGATAATTATGCTTCACTATGCCCTTTTAATTCCTTCAAACTAATTTTTCAAACCAAACTTATGCAAAATTAAAAAAAAAAACTACACACCTGTTTTCACTTTGTAGGAGCTCGATATTGAATCTAATGTATCTCTAAGATTTCAGATCTTCAAGGTCTAAATTACAAACTGTGGTAGCCCTCAGAGTCCTCTTTCCAATGCCACCATTCTAGTCGAAATTGGATTCTCCAAGAAAGCGTTATGCCCAATCTCCCAAGATGACCTAATTATACACCTTTTCAGTAGAGCGAACTTGTCAAAAGTGCCACATGTCACGGTTTCAACCTTCAGACATGAAAATGATTCACAGAGAACTACAATCTGTCCTCTTTCTGTAACTTCTTATGAGAGAAAGTTATGACGATTTTCCCAAGGTCACTTGTTTGGAATGTAATTTGGGAGTGTGCAAAAACAATAATGCCCATAGATCATATCTGCAAAAATATAGCGAGACAAGATCTAAAATTCAGACCCAGGGATCATCGAGATATTAGCTCAAATGGGTTTTTTTTAGCTTCTTAAACATCACACACAAATTTATAGCGAAAATTCCACGATGACCTGTTTGGAGCAGTGAAACCCTAGAATCCAAAGCTTTGATACGAAATGTTATGAACTAGCTCACAAAAAGATGGAAAAGATAGATCAATGACTTCAAAATCAACCTCTTCAAGTGGGAAAACTCCTTTACATTACACAAATGAACAATTATTGGATGATACAAATGACTAAACCTCCTTTCTATATATAAGAATCTAAGGGGTCACAATATAATCAAAGCCGACATAACAATAATAATATAAGGGCACAACAATAACAATAATTGACTTCTATGGGGCACACTAATAACAATATGGGGATGATAGGGGCATAATAATAACAATAAGGGCTACAATGACAATAGTAATGGGGGAATCACTAGTATTATAGGGACCTAGCAAATACACCACCATAAATGAGTTGGTGAAGGGTCGCAATATGCCGTCCATCATCCTCATAAAGGTTGTGGGGCATTTGTCAACCCGAAAGGCATGACCAACCGTTTGAAAAGGCCCCACTTGGATTTGAAGGTAGTCCTCCACACATCGGAGGGTTCGATTAGTAAATGTTGATAACTGGACTTCAAGTCAATCTTGTTGAAATATTTGGCCCCCTTAAGCTGGTCCAGAAGGTCATCAATGCATGGGATTGGATACTTGTTCCTGACAGTGATCTTGTTCAGTGCCTGATAGTCAATACAGAGTCTCTAGGTCCCATCCTTCTTTTGCACCAACACAATCGAGCTCCCACAGGGTGATGAACTTGGCATGATGTTCCCTTTCTGTAACATCTCCTGAATCTTCCTCTGGATTTCATCATTCTCCAGAACATAGCATCATAGATCGGTCAATTGGGTAGTGGCGTGCTTGGGGTTATATTGATGGAGTGCTTGACATGACAGTGTAGAGGTACCCCTGTGGGCAAGGTGGAGATGTCCCTGTACTCCTCCACAACCTTGTCCATATGTTGTTGTTGTGTGGAGGATACTTGTTTAGAGGTCGTGACCACAATATTCTCCTTTCCCTAAGGGAAAATCATAACGAAAACAAATTTCCTAGTCTAGGAAATGATCTTACTACATTGCTTCATAGTGATCAAATAAATGGTGGTAGGTAGTGCTAGCTCCGGTATCCTGTACAGCTTATCACCCAAAGTAATAATAACAGTGCGAGGCCTAGACTCGTACACGGGATGCTTCTTTCACAAGTATGGTTTCCTAATAATACATCACAAAATTCAAGAGGAGAAACATCACATAGTACCTCATCTATGAAGGGCTTGATGTTGTAGGGAAGACGACACTATTGGCTAACGTAGATATCTCTCCCTTGGTGAAGCCAACCAATGGTGTACACTTGTGGTTTTGGTGTAGTCAGTAGGTCTAACTACTTCATGACCTCTATTGAAATGAGGTTCTTTTCACTCTTGCTGTTGATAATGAACTGCAGCAGGGAACCCTTCACCCACATTTGTGAGTGTAAGATCCTCTCCCCCTCCTCTAGATATTTGGGCTCATCCTTCTAGATCTTGGTGGTGGAAATAGTGGCACTAGGCTCTACATCGATAATTTTCTTCCACTTTTCATTTCCCTTGTCATTTTTTGACTCAGAGTCAGAACATGCATATGATTTGGAAGCCTTCAGCTCGACCACCATTGATTAGTTTGCTTGACACTCACTTGTGTTATGAGTGGGGCTGTTATGGAAATCACACCACTTACCTGTGTCCTTTATATTCGTGGTGTTTTTCTTCGCTTGTGGCTTCGACAATTTTTCGAGGGTCACCTCGGCTTGAATTGTCCTTTGTTTTGTGGCTTGGGGGTGCCTTTCCCTTGCTTCAGATTCATAGATCCAAAGTCTCGCTTCTTCTGTTTAAATTTCTACTCGATCTTGACATCATATCGATAAGTACCACCAAGCGAGGAGATTTCTAGGAACTTCGTCTTGTGCTGGATGTACTTGTGTAGACAATCATGATACTTAAGTGCCAAATTCCACTTAGAATCCTTGATACCCAACTTTGTGTGAAGGGTATGGAAAAAATTTGTGAACTCTGGCACATCTTGATCCCTTCTTTGTCACAACGTGGTCCACTTTATGTATTTCTCTTCATAGCTATCAACATGGTAATATTGTTCCTTGATGGCATCTCAAGAATAATTCCAAGTGGGTGCAGATGAAAACAATGAGGATTCCCTCCTGTCCTTTTGTTCATAGTAGGTTTCCCACCAGTTCTTAACATGTCGGGTGGCTTTGAGAAGTGCCAAAGTAGTATTTTCCCGATTGGAAAAGTCATGAATTGAAGAATATCCTTCCAACATATTTAACCTTCTATCTATAGGGTTTGTATATATCTAGCATTCAAATATGGGAATATCAAAATTAACGTGTACCTTAAAAGGAGTAGCACCTCCAGAGTGGTTGCTGGATGAAGATGCGTCGCTTGTGGGTAGCCACCAAAGGATCTAGGAATATTTATCCATCATCACATTCCTCTGTCACTCGAGGGCTTCGTCAAACAACATTCTGAAAGGATATCCTGCCTCCTCATATTTCTTTTCTTCCACCATGGGAAGCCATCGAGGTTTACAAGGCTGGTCTTGCAAAGGTTCAACCAGTTCAATCCTTAATTCCTTATACCATGAACTTGTTGGGGACGTGCAAATACAAATAGAGAAAGAGCATACTACTCTAATATCATTGATCTAGACTTGTACAGGAATGTAACAAAATACATAAATACACATATGCACAGAGATATCAAAGAGCTGAAATATGCTTACATACATAAATGGAAATAAACTAACTCCGACGATGATAGCTTATCTCTAAGAAGAGATGTGTTGGTTACATACCTATGAACTATGTTAGAATGAGGCTTGAAGGCTTATTTATTAGTGACAAATAATGAAAAACCCTAAACATACAAAAATCTAACCCTAGGAGATGAAGCACTAAAACTATGGGTCTCGTTTGGGTAAATTGGTACATCAACTTCTAGGGGTCGTAACTTTGGCATATGATCTTCATTTGATGAGCACAATACCTTGCTAAAAAGGTCTATCTAAGGACTACAAATTTTCCCAAAAAACATCGTTTAGGGCCTAAAAATGGTTTCAGAAATTCAAGACTCGAAAAAACTACCAAAAATAGTCAATAATACTACAACTAAGGAAACTAATAAAAAAACTGAAAGAAACTATGGTGAGGGTCCAAGTGGAATAGACGGGTGGCCACCAATATCCACCTAGATCATAGGCCCATTTTTGACCTCAAAATTTTTGTAATATATGTCGCAAAAATCTAAAGAATAGTCTTACGATATTCATTATACATGGATGAAAGTGTGTTGGCTCAATGAGCTTCTGATTATTATGTGAAAGGTCCAATTACACAGTTACAATGGTGAGACACTAGCTCCAATAGTGGAACATTAGGTCACTTCTTGCTTCTCCAAAAGAATGATCTTCTCTCCAATTCCAAGCTAGAGAATCCAAGGCTAACTCTCCAAAGTTTAAGCCTCCAAAAATCCCTTTGCTTGAGTTATGAAGGTGTATATAACAAGAAGAATGACCTTTCATATCCCACTAAATCTTAAAATTCCCTCATGACCCTTGGACTCCCTAAGTGGCCTTTTAACTTGTATTGACTCTTTGGTCCACATGTGAGTTTTCATATCCCACATGTGACTCTTGAACTTCATTATGATGTGGGAATGCCAAGTTTCTCTCGTTGTTGCATCTTGCATTCTAATGATAGATCGAATCAATACTTCATCTTCACCCTCCAAAGGGTCTTCGATTAGTGTTGGAACCTTTTGATTCATCATGAAGTGTCATCATTCTGTCATGGTATAGGATCTCTTCATGTCTTCATGATGGTTCTTCTTTGTGATTCTTCTCTACAAGTGGCTCTTTGTTAAGAGAATCATCTTGCCATGTTGAGGTGGTACATCTGTCAATGAATTTTACTCATGACAACGCAAGATTAGTCTAAAAATCATCTACTCTACCCCTACTTTTCTCATGGAAGAAGTTGATTATGATGGGCATGTGTAAGGGCTAAAAGAGGAATGCTTGTAGGGAAGAGCACAATTGAGCTCAACAGAGGCTGAGGGAAGGCACCGCTATTAACTAGAACTACAAAATGAATTATGAGGAGGGGCTCTTCAGGGTCCAACATAGTGGGAAAGTGAAAGAGACAATGTGATGAGCTTGCTAACTGAAACTATGTAGTGAATAGGGTTGAAAGGAGAGGAAGACAATGGATACGTAGTTTGGCTTCATAGTGACTGACAAAAAGTCTTACTTGGGACTAGAACTGCACAATGTATTGAGGAGGCCAACCAGGTCAAGAGGATAGTGCAGTGAGGTATTCAATTCAACAAAGGAGGCAGACTAGACACTAGAACTGTGCAATGCGCAATGCTTGAAGGGAATACTCTTATGCTTGCAAAATTGAGGGTTGCAATGGCTCAGACATGGACTGAATATCCACTAGAACTATGCCATGCATAGAGGGAGGATCACTAGAAGGTAATATTGTGTAGTTGGTTGAGTCCGGCAACAAAAGGTCAAGTCGCTTTGCTACTAGGGTTTTCACCGCATTTCGGAAAAAAGAAGGCCCTTTGAATTACGAAATCTAATTTTGCAATGGGGTGAAGAAGGGGTCCTTTCTATCAACTTGAATTTCTCCATGTGCTATGTAAGGTAGAATTTATTATATCTTTCTGCAAATATTTAGTACAAGCAACAAAGATTAGGTGACTATGCTTTGAAGTTTCTCAATGTGTAATCATAGAAACTGAACTTGATAAGGACTCTGTGCACAATTATAAAAGGAAGGGTTTGATCAATAAGGCTCATGGATAGGAATTTTTCATGACCTCGTGATAGGATCAATGCTTTCATAACTTGCACCTGAAAGGAGGACCAAGAAGAGCTCCAAAATCGCTAAGTGTGGGACAAGTAGGGTAAGAGAGAGAAAATGCTTTGAAAAAACTCAAACTTGGATCACACATGAATGCCATCAATACGAGCCATAGGAATGCACAAGAATCATGATCAACAATCACACCTTGAAACAACAAAAATGACACTTATTTCTTAAGTGCGACAGTTGAAGCATAACATTGCGACACTTAGAACACAAGTTGCGACACAAATGTCGACTGCAACAAGAAAGTGTGATAAGTTGTTGGAATGTGTCCATTTCGTATTCCTATCATATATAGTACCATCTAATTTAGAAGAGTGTGCTAGAGTTTCCTCTAGTGATGTGCAAAGGTGCGATGCATACATGAGTCAAAATAGTTAGAAGTGGGACTTGTGACAATAAGAAAACATGAAAACAACACTTATAAAAGCTAAAGAAAATTAAAGAGAAATATGCCAAAGGGAAGATAACATGAAAATGACCCTTGTTAAAGTGAAATCAAGGAAAAATGGCATTCACAAAAGTGAAAGTGACACTTGTGATAATAAGGGTGAGCAAAAGAAACAGTTGAGAAAACTCACTAAAATAGAAGTATGATTGCAACCAAAGTGAGAAAGATATTATTAAACAATGGAGAGTATGCATTGACTGTTAGCATAGGTTTCATAGTGCACTATCCTTATGGACTACACAATCATTGTCAACGGTGACTGCACAAGCACTATAACTGAGCATTGCGCAAGATCTATTTCTAAAGACTGCATAGGCCTTACTCTCAAGAATTGTTCAATGCATATCTAAGCTTGCAAAAGAAAGGTGTGCTTGTGATTCCATCAAGGACTAAGCATATGTTAGGAAGTGACTTTGAACATTATGATTTGAGAAGAATACTTGAGCACTTTGCAAAACATCAATTAATCATGAATTGACCATGGAACAATAGATCATAAGATCCTTAGTAGGCTCCAAAATCTAAGAGTAGGCAAAATTTTAGAGGCCGTTGATCACAAAATCAACAATACATCATTATTTGTCACAAAAAAATGTATTTCAAAAGACTCTATTGCATAAGGATCCAATTACGTATTTGTACAAATCATAATTAATTTCTATTCTTCCATAGTTGATATTGCATTCCTTACATTCATCAACAAATAACGAAATTGTATTTATTGATTGATTTTTCCATCTTATCAAAACATCATATCAACTGTCACAACCTTTGTGAATGATCTCCATAATTCTCTTGCAGCATCATCACATGCATATATAACTTCATCCATAACGTGTGGAAATTGACCCAAATCACTAACCAATATAATTGATCTCCCATCAAAAGGAATGTTACCATTTTCTAAAGCTTGTCTAAGTCTCGAATCATTGCTTTTTAATAGATTTCTTTCGAATGAAACTCATTTCTTCTATTAAAATATATTTCACACATTTCATCTCTTCCTGTAATGTAATTAAACATTATCCTTGTATAGGTGTTATGTATTTGATTGATAGTTGAAGTGCAAAATGAATTGTTCTTGCAGATATGTTAAAAGTTGCAACCCATGTAGGAGCTAAAAGAAGTAATGGGATCTTATAAGAAAGGAATAAGTTTCAAGTGCATTTTTAATAATTCAAATCAAACAAGACTTTCATGTACCTACAGTTCCTTGGATTATCATGCGCAATGGATCAACCCTTGATCTGCAACAATCAAGGATAATATCAAATGCTTTTCTCTACTGAACTCCAAGACTTTCAAAGGAATGATACTTTCCATGTTGGTTAGCATGAATGGAATTCAACTTTCTATTTTCATATACGAAATTAATAACACAGTTGGAAGTGGATACATCAACAAAATTTGTGTTCCAATTATGCTCACAACCATGATCTCTATGTCCTAACATATCATACTCAGTGTAATTTATACATTTATTCTTATATAATGCACAAATGATGTCCTAGTCATTATCCCTAGAATTTGTAGGTGGATTTTGAACTTCTTCTTCTTCATCAAATTCAACTGGATCAATTGGAGGCATTGGATTGTGATCAAAAAGCCATGGTTGGTATCATAAACTTTCCCAATGATGCATTGTATCATTAGATGTCTGACCAATATCTATCCAAAAATCATAAAATGGATTTTATAATACTAACTCATAGCAAAAAAATTCAAAAAACTTGTCATATATTCAATTGGGAAATGACCGAAATCGAGGGATCACATGTACAATAGTTCCATTCTTCCTTGGTAACCATTTTTCCTCAAGTCGATGTTTGTCATATGGAAATGACTTTCCCACATTTTTCAATGAAAATTTCTCAATGTGGGAAGGTAGGTATAGTACATGCATCAATAATAGAAGTTACATTGTCAACATTGTATGTCTCAACCCGTACTTGTTTGAAAACCTTCATACCAACATCCAGGACCTCAAATCAATGGCTACGTTAAAAAAGAGGGAGATATAGAATTAAATGACTTCTATCATGTGCACCTATATCTCTGTCAACAATGGTTTCACACAAAAAACTCTTGTATGCATGTGTTATTGGTTTATTTAAACTTTGAATAGAAGAAATATGCATCAACATATCATGCAATGTTTATGATAATTTTTTAGATTCTGTTTCATATTTTTTCTATGTAATTAATGACAACATGCTTTGAAATAACATGTTATTGATATATATTATCCCTCCACATCATCAATGTTTCATGATTGTGTGTATTCAATCTATCACCATTTTCCTATTGGTTCATACTTATTTTCTTCATTCTCCTCAACATAAATTTTTGACTCATCATATAGATCCCATGGTGCCCTATATTGGCATACCAATATTCATGCCTTCTTACAAAGGAAATATCTCTCATTGCAAGTGATGTGACACTCAAAACAATTAAGAAGTTCTTCATAATAAATCATAGGATCATATTGAAATATTTGCTATGTGTCCTTTAAGCAAGGAAGATCATTAACATTGAATCTAATTTAAATATCTCTTTGATGTTGATCACATGAATTCATTGCATGTACACATCCATCAAAATATTCTTTTGCGATTCTAACTTGTGTAGGATCATATCAATTCAACATGTTCATGTTAGGAGAAGTTTTTAACCATTGAAATCCATGCACATGCATATATCCATGATGTTGTCACTCATAACGACACCAATATCTATAGTTTGATGAAAACATTGAAAAATTTCATCTCAAAACATTATATATATTAAGTGCATATAATGTGCTACAATATGAGGATTATCAATTACATTTTGATGTGTCCATTTTCTTCCCTCCAATAGATTTGCAAGACATGTACATGACATCAATTTATGCAAATCTATCCATTTCATATTTTCCACACTCCTAATATATTGAATAAAGGCAAATAACTTAGCATGAAACTTATTCCAATATGCACGTGTGCCTCTTAGTACAATTCCAAATCACATTAACCTTTCTCCAAGTTGTGATTTTTGGATATTTTTCAAATACTCTCTTAACTCCTCCACTGTTTCTGGTATATATGTCATATTCTTCATTACAAAAGTTGCAGACGAAGAATGATAATGTTTTCTCATGATGATATCGAGTAAAAGGTATTTAAAGTGTAGGCTGCTTCCAAACCTATTGCCATGATATCAAAGAATATGTTTTGCATACTCATGTAGGTGGGAATTTTGCTTTTGTGCTTGCAACCAATCTACTTCACCATTTTGGAACAATGTTGGAAATTCCATATCAAATAATTCCATAGTGTTATACTCATTGATTGGAGATGATTCAATGCCAAGCCAACTAAGCACTTCCTCTACATTAGGGTTATTTTCCTAATCTATAATAACATGAATCTCTCATCACGAATTTGACGGCTTTGTTGCAAAAGAAGTTGTTTGTAAGTCATCTAACACATCATCAATCTCTGAAACCCCTTCCAACATTGCAAATTCAATGTCATTTTATATCTCTCATAATGTAACATATTTAATCAAATTTGATATAGCTATTCCAATTTCAGGTAATTCCTTAAGTGCATTGTAATCAAATTGAACTCCATGATAATATGGTTCATTCTTAATCGTATAATTCAATGCACACAATATTTTATATTTTCTTATAGTGAAATCATAACTTGATCCTTTTCTACCCTTTTTTTGCACAACATTCATCAAATCCAAGTCTTGAATATGTTAATATTGCTAACCTCTTGCAAAAAACTAATGGTGTGTCCTCTATATTTGTATTATCCACCTATTGAATGAATAACTTGTAAAATTGCACTTGCATGGGTAATCAACATCTCCTCAACTTCTGTGAGATCTTGAATAACTTTAGATTATTGTTCTAGATTCATATGATTATCAAATGAAAATTTGTGATGAGTTCCTTCTCTTTTACATCTTATGTATATTAGAATTTTATTTGTTTTAAATATATGAATTATGGCATATGACTCCTCACATACATAACACATTTGAACTTGATATAATCAACCAATTCTCTTGGGAAATTTTGAATGTGCAATATCCATATCAATGAGAATTTTAGGCTGAACTTGAATACAAATATTATTTAAATAAATTGTTTTCAAAAGATTTTATTCTATATCCTATAAACACCCTTTTTTTGTAGGATTTTATTTTACATCCTGTACACACATTTTTTTTGTAGGATTTTCTTCTACATTTTCTTGCATTCTTTTATTTTCACACTCTTGATATGTCACTTGATTTGTTGTCTTTTGTCAGTATGCTCTTTTATGTGTTTCTTTTTTCATTCAGATTTTTCTTTCATCTCTTCTTGTTGTTATGTTGTTGTTTGGTGCACCTTTTTTCTTGATATTCTTCTTCTTCTTCTCCATTTTTTTTATGTACTCTTTGTCATTCAATTTTTTCTTTCATCTCTTGCTTCTTCTTTTTTCTTGTATTTTTTTGTTATTTTTTGTGCCTTTATTTCTTGATATGCTCTTTGATTTTCTCTTTGACGTGCTCTTTGTCATTCAATTTTTTCTTTCATATCTTCTTCTTCTTGTTATTTTGTCATTTGTTGCTCCTTTCCTTCTCAATATGCTCTTTGAATTTATCTTTGATGTGTTCTTTGTCATTCATTTTGTTCTTTCATCTCTTCTTCTTCTTGTTCCATCATTGTGTGGTGTCTCTTTATTTGTCACTATACTCTTTGATTTTTTTTTTTCTCTTTATTGTATAATTTTTTCTTTCGTCTCTTGTTGTTGTTGTTTCATTGGCATATGATGTGTATTTCTTTGTCAATGTGTTCTATGATGTTCTCTTTGATATGCTCTACATCATTCAATTTTTTCTTTCATATCTTCTTCATGTTGTTCTATTTTCATTTGTTATGACTGTCTTTGTTGATGTGCTCTATGTGTTCGTCTTTTTTGTTGATACTCCTTAGTTGTCATTTTTTTTGTGCTTCTCTGTAAACTTTATGTTTATTGTTCACTTCTATTCATTTTATGTTCTTCACACTCCCTGACTTCCACATCATCCATTTTGTTGTTATTGTGACATATAAATCATTACACATTATTAGAGATTAACATTTACACAAATTAATGCATCTAATGAAAATCAAAATCTTCGTTTAGTCAAAGAGAGAGAACATGCTCACTAATCTGGTTCATTTAAAAAACTGCATTATTTTTTGCAAGGGCTATTGTTTGGATTTGCAAGGCCTGTTGTGCTTCCACATAACCTTACAATCATTTAATAAATGATGGTGTAACTATGACTAATTGAACTAAATTCAACATCCAACCCATTGAAATTATTTTTCCCCCTTAAATATTAATATATGTAAATGAACGATTTCATCTAGATGCAAGTTTCATGTGATTTTGACCAAGCTCTTTTCCTTTGATATGAAATCTTATTTGATTTTCATATGCAATGAAAATATTAAGATGGGAGATTTCAGTATTTAGGAAGAAAATATTTTAAAATATTGAAATTTTCTTGCAAGTTATTGCATTGAGGAAGCACTTTTTTAGTGTGAGAAGAATATGGAAATAGGTGATGGTGGTGGTACTCAACGTTCTTTGGAGCAATCACTTATCACAAAAGAAAATTCCTACGTGGGTAGTAGTTGTTGATTGTTCAAAATTTTTGCTCACCTCCATAATTATTGAACATGTTATTCATCGTGTTGAAACTATAAGTTTTTGCCAACATAGTCTTTAATTCAACATCCTACTTCGATTTTGGGCTTAATTGGATTTTCTATTCTAACAATACTTCAAATTTTCCTAGTCTATAGGAGTGCATATTTTGAACTCAAGTTTTTTTATGTAGTAAGAAAGTGTCACCATGCCAAGGGATTACATCAACCTATAAGATTGACCTTTACATTAAGTGAATAACTTTGAGGTTCCCAAGGTTGAATGCACACGGTGATAAGTGAGTCTTTCTTTTATAATTTTTTGGAGTGTTGTTGTAAACACTAGGGTTCAAGGTTCTCATTTAAATAATTGTTATAAAAAAAGAAAACTCCTACGTTAAAAGTAGTCATTATTTCTTTAGCCTTTGTGCTCATATTTGTAATTATTAAACATGTTATTCATTGTGTTGAAATTGTAAGGTTTTTCCGTCATAATCTTTAACTCAATATCCTACCTAAATTTTGGGCTTAATTAGATTTGTTATTATGGCAAGACTTTGCTTTTTCCTAGTTTATAGAAGTACAAAATTTGAACTCAAATTATGTTATGCACTAAAAAGGTGTCATTGTGCCAAGGGATTACATCAACCTACAATATTGACCTATACATTAAGTGAATAAATTTTAGTTTCCCAAGGTTTGAATACACACGGTGATCTTCGTTTCCCATGGTAAATGCTATGGTTTAGGATTTTCATTTAAATAACTATGTTATTTTTTGCAAGGGATATTGTTTTGATTTGCGAGGGATATTGTGCTTCCATGTCAACTTATCAATCATTTAATGTATGATGGTGTTATTATCACCCCAAGAAACTCTCCTAGGTTCTATCTCAGAGATGCTCAGGAACATTACAAACTCAACATGATGTTGGAAATGGATGAATGGAAGGAATGATGCTTGTTCAAGCTAGATAACCACTCCTACTTTGCTTGACTCTAGACATGCGTGAACACCCCCAGACTACAAGGCTTTAGACCACCAATTACTCATAGTTGAAGGATTGGGTGAACATGGAGAATACTAACCACACCATCAGATGCACAGGACCCTGTGATGGCTGGCTGCAACTAGTAAAGAGGTCTGCAAATTTGTTTCCTAATGCATAGACAGGATGATAGCTCTCTGTCACTAAGTAAATAGAAACTTGAATCACACATTCACTGATACAAACAAGACTTTAACAAAGAGGTAGGATGACAGCTCCCCTAATGCAAAATATCAAGAGTTCATGAGAAATGCATAACAGGCACAACCTAGCACAGAATAGAAGTGAAAAGTGAGCAATTAACAACAAAATAAGCTTGTATTAGCTGAAAATGAAGACGAGATGCTGCAAGTATCAAAGTAGTTAAAGTCTCCAGAAGTTGAACCTTACATCAAAACAACAACCATCAACCCTGATTACATTGTGTTTTTGGGTATATATAGAGTTTGATTACAAAGATATTCTGTTGTTCTATGCGTGGAGGGGTCATAATGGACCACCAACCTCTTTAACTGCCCGATGGAGTATCTGGTGCTATCTGCTTGCTTCAGTGAATGGATTTGATCTTCTCGGATGCTCTGTTGTCCTTCTCGAGTAGGTGGAGTGTAGCGTGGATGAACTTTCATGACTGTTAAATGCATTTAATTGCTCAAGACTTGTCCTTTTCTTCTCAGCCATTCTATTTCTTGAATGTGGTGGCTGTGGATTTGTTACAAATGGTACCTGGAACTGGTTATGCTCGTCCTTTGGGTGCATAGAGTAGTTGAGGAGCGTGGACTTCATGGAGGGTGGACAAACTGAATAAAGACACGAAACTGGCCATCGGATCAAACGACTGGACGGTGGATATTTCTCTGAGGGAGGTATTGGGAGGAAACAGAGGCAAAATGATTATGAGCCGTTGGATCTCGCAGATGGACGACGAAGATTGTTTTACAGAAGATATCAGGAGATATGAGAACAGGGTGATCATAGGGTGTTGTATCTCGGGCGGGCAGATCCAATGGTTGTCGGGCGCGGAAGATGCATGGAGCTTATCAGGTGGGGAGAGCGGGCTTAAGTGGTAAGTAGTATTGATCGCACCGTTATTGGAGGTCGGGCAGTAATCGTACAAGGGCTAGTAATGTGAGTTATCAAATGACGCGTGGCGGATGTGATGGAATAAAACCGTTTTGATCGCGAGTTAACGCGCGGTTAGTTCGCGAGAGCGGGAGGATCGAATGCCGTCCGATTGTAGCAGAGATGATCGAACAACATGGAAGAGATCGCACAGGTTTTTTCAACTAATATGATAGGGAAATGTTGGATTAGGGGTGAAAAGTCAACAATTGTGATTATGGTGGAGGGTCGTATGGGCGCGGGTTCATGGGTTAAGCGCCCGGGGCTTAAGGTTGGAAAGGACCATTTTGCAGGGTTTAGAGGAAAAACAACGGAAATAGAGCTGAAGGAGGATAAGTGGGACAGGGGTAGAAAGGAGATGGTGACTGATGTGGAGTCCTTCTGTGCATAACCAAGCAAACCCAACTTGTCTCTGACCTTAGAAAATCATTGATGTATCGCAAAGCTAACAAGTGGAACTATGAATAATTGAACTAAATTCAGTGGACATCTCATTGAGAGTGTTTTTCCTCCTTTAAAAATTAATATATGTTTGACCAAGTTTTTTTCCTTTGATGTACTACTAATAATGTTAACTCTGACTCCTAGTGGAATATTTTTTTTGTATTATTTGATGTATTTGGAAATAGAATGAGAGATACATAATAATTTAAATATATGAAAAAGCATGTTATGTATCCAAATAAAAAATAACACATAAACATAAGAAAAGATAGATCAACAATTATATAATAAGCCACTTCGAGGGGGCAACCTCTCTTTACATCACATAAATGAACAATTCTTCGATGATTCAAATGACAAGGCCTCCTTGGTAAATATGGGATTCTAAAGGGTCAAAATATAATTAGGACATACAAAACAATAATAATGTAAGGGCACAACAATAAAAATAATGGGCATCTACGGGAGCACAACAATAACACTATGGGAGATGCATTAGCATTATAAGGACCTAACATTCCCCTCTCCTTCAATATAGTGTTGTCATCAATGCTTGAGTAGTTCTGGATGCTTCTGTATAAAATACGCATCCCCCATATGGAATTTTCAGTAGGTATGTTCTTTCACTTAATGAGATACTTTGGAATTGACCTATTATGTAGCTATTAGATTCTTATTTCCATGGTTTCTATAGCTCCAAAATGATTTTTCCTTCCTCATCAAGTTATACTAATATAGTTTGAAGTGGAAGCTTGTCACTTAGAACCTTCTATAAGCATGAAACATGGAAAACTAGGTTTACTCGCAAAGATGTAGACAACTAAAATTTGTATGCCATAGTACCAATCTTTTGCAACACCTTGTAAGGGCCATAATACTTGGGTGATAATTTATTATCCTCCTTACCTTGCTTTAGGGGCATTTGCTTGTACGGTGTTGTCGCTGTGAAAAACACCCTCCAAAATTTGTTCTACACTTGAATTTTGGATCCTACTATGGATCTTGTGATAATTCATTCCATAGTCACTTTATGGTCGATTGATGCTTTGTTAAGTATTCTAGTCTTCTTCTCAAATTGTAAGTGTCAAAGTCACCTGCTCACACATGCTCAATTTGTAATGATTCCATGAGCTTATTCCTTTACACAAGCTTGAACGGGCATAATACAATCCATCAAGACAGTGCTTGTACAATGTTAAACCTATGTTGACAATCAATGCACACTTTCATTGATAGTCTCTCACTTTTGGTTGCGATTGTACTTCTATTTCGGTGAGTTTTTCAAACTATTGCTTTTGCGCACCTTCAATTTCACAAGTGTCACTTTCATGTTTACCACTATCTCTTTTGCTTTTTTTCACTTCAATAAGTATAATTTTCTTGTTATCTTCACTCTAGCATGTGTTTTTTTCAATGTCATTCAAATTTTTGCAAGAGTCATTTGCTTTTTTTCTCACTGTCGCAAGTGTCGTCTTTTGGGCATGGGAAGCATTGCATATTGCATAAGAATATCTATGGCTCATTTCAAGGGGTAAATTTTGTTCCAATGAGTATTATGTATCATATAGACATGTATTAGACCCATTCCCAAAGTTTTATGCATTGTCGCATAAGTGTCATCACTATCGTCACAAAGTTTATCCTAAGTGTTGCACTTGTATGAGATTGTTATAGTTTCGTCACATTGATGGGATCATGTTGTTATTATGTGCTGAGTGTTCAATGTTGTGTCATACAATTTTATGAGTGTGTGTGATCATTTCAAAATTTCAATCTTGGTCTCACTTCTCCCTCACTGATCCCATGCTTAGTCAAATCCTAGAAATTTCTTGCCTAAGCAACTTGACTTCACTCAACAATCCAGAATTGTGCACTATGTAGTATCGACCCTCAAGCTCAATCCTTGTCTCTTGAAATTGCACAATACATAATTCCTTCTTCCAAAAACTATGCATTGTGTAGTCTTAATGCTCAACCCTGGCCCCTTGAGCTCCACAACTGTGCAGGTCAGCGTCCCATTCAACCTTCTTTTGTGCATTGCGTAGTGTCAAGCCTCAAGCTTCGAGCCTACCTCCTTGAACTGAACAACTACACAATCCCTAGGTCCCTCTTTCTCTAGAACTATGTAATGGGCAACTTAAAGCCTCAAGACTACCTCCTTGAGCTCCTCAACTACATAGTCATCTTTCCCATGGCTCCTTGAACTATGCACTACATGGTCTCAAGCCTCAATCCCTACTCTTGACCCCTAGAATTGTGCACTATACAATCAATGAGCCTGTCTCTTAGTTCAACATCCAGTTCTATCATATTCATTTATTTTCATGAAGCATGTTAGGCTAGGAGTTTATCGAATTGATGTCATATCATCATTAGTGGCTTTCAATTTCAGGTATTATATTTTATCATGGAAGGATGATGATGAAGGAGAAGAAGAAGGATACCATGCTAGGAGACACTTGTGAAGCTGAAAATATAAGATGATCATTGAGCAATAATATGAAGGAACACCAGATTATGGCTGAAGGACAAAGATCAAGACCACATGAAGATTCCATACGATTCAGCTGCTTGGAGGGTGAAGATGAAGAAAAAACCATATATTTTCATGAATTTGAAGTATTGAACTTGCCTCTCATCAATATTAAAGACAAAGCGGCAAGAGAACCAACTTAGAATTGTCACTTCATCATGGAGCCCATGTCATCATTGTCAAGTTATGATTTGTACCCATGTCACCACAATGTCATGTGTGTCCATGTGTCTTGCCACATTATTTTTGTATATAATGATGTAATTATCAAAAGGAATGGTCAAAATGTAGTGTGTGGAATTCCAAGAGTCATATGTGGAATACGAAAAGCCACATAGTCATATATGGACAAAAGAATCTTTGGGAAAAGTCCAAAGTCATATAGAAGTTAAAAGGTCACATTAGAAGTCTAAGAGCCATGAGGGAAGCTCAACAATTATGGGGATATGAAAGGTAATTCCTCTTATTATAAATACACCCTCATAACTCAAGCAAAGGAATTTTGGAGGCTTAGCCTTTGGACAGGTAGCCTTCGCTTCTCTAGCTTGGCATAGGAGAGAAGATCATTCTTTGGAGAAGTGAAAAGTGACTTAATGTTCCACTATTGGAGCTAGTGGCTCAACATTGTAACTGTGTACTTGAATATTTCACTCATAATGATAAGCTTGATGAGCCAACACATTTTCATGCATGTATCGAGAATGTAGTAATACTATTCTTTGTATGTTTGCGGTATATGTTGCACTCGCATTTACTAAGGAAATTGAACTATTTCGGTGGCTTTGATACTTATCTTTTTGAATGTCTGTTTTATTTTCTTTATTGTTCATCGTGTCTATGTGAACCAATTCACTAGATAACTAACATACCTTTCCTTACTCTCATGTCTCTCTCTTAGGATGGTACTATTACTTTCCTTCTAGAGGCTCACTTTTATTTCCCTCTCATGAGAGTCTATGTTTACACATTGAAATTTGTGTTTCACAATGTCAACTTGTTGATTCCAAAGGTTATGTGCATACTCTCTTATGTGATTCATTATAGCCAAGGAAAACCTTAGAGTTATGATAGATAGGTTGATACTCCAGATAGGGTTCCTGCTCCAAATCATGTGAGGTCTGATTGGGACTTCACATTGGGGAGACCCCTTGGTTGACAAATTTCTACCACAGTTAACAAATGTCACTAGAAAGAGGGCCAGATGATAAGATGTGCCCATTGATTCTGTATCAAATCTCTTATTTTAAATGGCTCAATCCCAAATCATAATATCAGAATGTTTTTCTAACCTATCCCCTGGTAAACTTTTCATCTCTGCGTAGAAAACCTTAATGACTTATCTCAATTCAAGTTTGATGGTGAAGGTGATACATCCATTTTCGAGCATGCATATATTTTTCTTAAGTTCTATAAATACTATGAAATTGAATGTGAAGATGTGGCTTGTGTTCTTTTCTTCGTCAGCCAGGAAGGTAGAGTTAATCAATGGTGTCATATCCTACCACCTGCTTTCATTCATTCTTTTGAGCACCTCATCAAGGAGCTTCATTTATCATTTCATAGGTATGCTTACCAATATGTACTTAAAATAATTAATCAACTAGAATGAAGCCTAATTAATCAATTGTAGATTTATCTAATCAATTACTTCACCTATGTTATGAATTTCCTCAAGAAGATATGGATTGAGATTATTTTAAATAAAAGTTTGAGAGTTTGGTTCATATCTCTTTTCATGGTGAATTTGAACCCCCTGATGTTTTTGTTTCCCCAAATTTTGTATATCATGAGACATCAGGCAACTACCATTCCTTTCGTTCCTTATTCTTCTCCTTTTTTGTGCCTTGTGTTGAACCTATTCAAATCATATTCTTGATTAGTCTCTTGAACCTTCATCCACCTCTCATGATTCAGATCTAGTGGAGGAAACCTTGGAATGGTTCATGGAGCCTAGGGTGAAGACTAATCCTTCCATTCTTCAAGATTATACTAGCATTCTTAACCTCAATATTGAATCTATTTCCACTTAAAGTATTACTTCTTCGAAGGACGCCTATCATCCTCTATCAGCTACATGCCATGACTCTTTTTACCATGATCCGCTTAGTCAATCTACTCCACCAAATATTTCTTTAAATTGTTGATTTTCAAGTTGCTGGTTCAAATTGAAATCAAGTACAAGGTGGTCATATTACATAGGTAGAGGAGCAGAAAGGTGAATAAAATTTTGATCTCTCTTCCCTCTTTCAAAACCCTCTATCTCAAGATGTTGTTCCCTCATTCTTAGATAATTTTCAATATGCTAATCTCGGTAGTCAATTAAATGAAGTTAATTTTATTAAATAAATAGTCTTGGGTAACAATCATTCTCATGATCATGACTCCATTGATGTATGCGATGATGAACCCCCAAGTGCACCAACCGATCTTTCAGTTTCTCGAGAATATTTTGATTTGAGAGATTTTGATCTAGAATCTAATTTGATCAAAGAATATGTTATTTTGGAAACTTCCTCTTCATCTCATTATCCCTTAAGCTCTATCGTTTGTAATGCATTAACCTACAATGATGATACTCCACGCTCTTCAAATTCTTCACCTAATGAGTTAACTGCTCAATTGACCCAAGGTAGTGAGGTTATCCATGATGAAAAAAGAAATAATTAAATCATTAAGTATCCATTCTACCCCTGTCATTTCTAGTTTTGCATGAATACAATTCTTTTGTCCAGGTTACTCGTGAAAATTGTCCAATATATTGAACCTTACATATGCATTTAGAAGAAAATTTATGCTTGAGTAATTTGGTTTATCGAAGTTGTAAAATCTGGGCAAAAAAGTGATAGAGATGGCTACCATCTAATTAGTACTGGTCATATTGAAATTTATGGTAATAGATATGTACACACCATACATGATTTGATTCAATCTACAAAATGTGATTTTACAATCCTTGAAAGTTTTGGGACTTGTTAGAAATTCGAGGCACTTCAACATCAATTAATGGTTATGTCAGGATCTCGTGACTCTAGTAAGATCCCTGAACTAAGTAAGATCTGGTTTTTCTTGTAAAATTCTTTTCTTTGCATGGCTTCACTAGATGTAAATTCCTTCTTGAAAGAAGTTTGGTATCTCTGATTTAGTCTTTCTAACTTTCAAGATTCGATTTCTGATCAGGCTCAATATTCTATTTCAGTTGATTCCTCTTCATGTGAGGCTCTTGTTCTTAACTTGGGTTTGGAGTGTGTATCTCTCATAGAAGCATGGAATTGTGAAGTTGATCATTTAAAAGACTATCTTTAGCTGAAAGAATCTTTTCTATCAGATACTTTCTAGAATAGTGAGCTCATAGTTTTTCCATTGATTGTTGTATTGCCAATCATTTTTGCACCAGAAATCCTCTGTAGTTTTACTGAATTCTTGAGCTATTTGGTGATTCAAGTTCCCCTTTTTCATCTACTACATCTTGAGTGGTTTCATGTTTTTCTATATTGGCATTCCTTTTCAATTCTTTCGATGATTATGATGCTAGTACAATTTCTCACCAGCTACAAGGGAATGGTTTGTTACATTCATCACGCAAGGAATATTATTCTATTATTCAAAGAATGTGCAAAATTGCTCAAAATCACCTATGCTTATTTTCTTATAATTGAGAATCTTATGATTTAATCAGTCCATCTAATCATAATTATGTTCCAGATGACTGTCATTCATATTATCATTTTATTACCAACATATCCGATGATAATTGTTCTACATCCTTTGATATTTAAGGTTTATTGTCTCCTTATTTGGAAACTTGTCAAGCAGTTGAGGCACTTCATATCTTGTTGATGGTTATGTCAAGCCCTCACTATCTTGGCAAGTTCTATGAACTTGATCATATTCATGTTCCCTCACAATATTCTCATCCTGATCCCGTACCTTTAATTGAAAATTTATCCTTTCAACGTTTTCAAGGTTTTCAATAATATTGTTTCGAATTTCATGATCCAATCCATGATCAATTGGAAGTATCATACGCTCTTTTGCTAATAACAAGATTCGATCTTTTCTCATGCTTGCTAAGGAGGACACTATAGATGAAGATGCATTCAAAAGAAGCTTCCAATGTTTTTTTTATTATGGTTTTAATAAAAAATGTAATATTGCAAGTTGGTTAGAAGTAGTGGCTATGACATATATTTTTTTTGCCAAGAAAGACCTTCAATTAGTTGTCCAAGTTATTCAAGATATCTTATCTTTTCTCTTGCACATTGTTTTATATCTACTTTAATTGCTTGCATTTTTTTGTATGCAGGTCGAGAGAAGTTATGGTGGCTACATTGGAAATTTCATTATTCTTGCCCCTAACCTTCTAGGGTCTAGGGTCTAGGGTCTAGGGGTTAGGAGTAGGTCTAGTTTCATACTAGTCTCCCTTGCACACTCATCCTGCATTAGCTTTCTGTAGTCTTTCTTTTGTTCTCTTACATTTTTCTTGCATCATTTTTTTGTTTTAGCCTCCATTTTCTTTGTCCTTCTTATTTTGCTTCCTTGTTGTATCTTGTCTCTTCATTTTTGTCCTGTTTAATAAGACTTTGCATGAAGGGTGTTCCCTTTGGCTCGAAAGATAATGTGGCAGAATTTGAAAATGATAATTATGACGATGAACGATGCTTGAGTTATCTGTTATCCTCTTCTCTATCTTGGGTTTATATCTTTTGGTTATGATGTTTTGATGGAAAATATGATCCTCGCATAATGAGAGATTTTTTTGAAACCGTGACACCCGTATTTATTCTAGGAATGTTGTTTCTATGCTTTGTTCTCTGTGTTTTGGTATTTTGCACACTAATCCAATCAAGTAGAAAAGGGAAAGGGGAAAATATTAACGAGAAAACTCATATCAGAGGTTTGATATATTCTTCTCTAAAGGAACAACCTCTTCTACTCTCAATAAGTTGGGATCCATCTTCCACCCCATGAAATAAATAAATGGTGAAGTTCAATCTTATAAAATAAATAAATAAAGGGTGAAAGAAGAGAAAGGCGTCTTGTGCAGGGAGGAAAATAAGTAACTACACTAGGGTACTGTCCAGGCTCACTAGTAGCGAAGTCATACTTATGTCCCTAAAGTGACTCCATCGGGGTACTATCTAGCCCTGCTGGCAACAAAGCAACACCAGAGATGAAAACTCATACTCTGAATACCTTAATCTTGTGAATTACATTACCCTTCTCCTAAATTGAAACATTGTGATATGGATGGCCTTATGAATGTTTTCAACCAAGAAAGAGATACAAGAGACTATATTTACAACCAAGTTAAGTGGTGAAGCTAGAGTGATCGACAAGATGAATTAATACTTCCTGTGAAACTAGACCCTGTGCATAAATCTAAACCAAGGTAGGGAAGTTGAAGTTCTATCAGTGTGTTGTTAAGTGTTGTCGCTATGAGAAAAACCCTCCAAAATTTAGTCTACACTTAAATTTTGGAGCCTATATGGATCATGTGATCATTCCTTCCATAGTCAATTTATGGTTAATTGATGACTTGTTAAGTGTTCTAGCCTTCTTCTCATATTGTAAGTGTCAAAGTCACGTGCTCATGCATGCCTATCTCATAATGAGTCCATGAGGGCATTCCTTTACAGAAGCTTGAATAACATAATACAATCCATCAAGATAGTGTATGTGAAATGTTCAACCTATTTCGACAGTCAGTGCACACTTTCATTAACAGTCTCTCACTTTTGGTTGTGATTGTACTTCTATTTCGGTGATTTTTTCAAACTATTTATTTTCGCACTCACTTTCGGAAGTGTCACTTTCATGTTTACTCTAGTTGTTTTTTTTTTTTTCACTTCAATAAGTATCATTTTCATGTTATATTCACTTTGGCATGTGTTGTTTTCAATGTCATTTGCATTTTGCAAGTGTCGTTTGCATTTTTTTCTTACTATCACAAGTGTCGTCTTTTGGGCATGACAAGTGTCATTATTTAGCCAATTTAATGTCCTTAAATTGTCAGCATAAATTATTGACCAAGGCATGTATACTGATGAAGCACAGGTGCACTATCTATACTAGAAGTTAATTGATGTCGTTAAGATATATATGTTCTTGTTAAAGTCTAAATTTAGAATTAATATGAAGATGGTATCACTGATTATATTAAATAATTGTGCCTTAAAGTTATTAGCTACTTACATTAGAAATTAATTTCTATTGAAAAGGTTTATGGATGGTTTAAGTGTGATTCTAAGCTTCGATCTTATTAGATTTTTTTGGATTTTATCTTTGAATTTTATGATGCATCCAAACCTAAATTACTATGCTAAAGAGATCTATTCTATCAGATTGTAAATGAATGATGTCTGGATTTAATTGTCAAGAAAATGATTGTGACTCTTTTATTCATTCAACTTCATCCAAACAAGTCATAAATCTAATAAACTGAAAAGAAACTACGTTATGAAAATGAAATAGTTGACTACACTAGGTAGAAATCAAGGAAAATGATCAAATTGTACCAAATAAAAAGCAAACAAAATAACAAAATTAAGCTAGTTATAAAGCAAATGGAATTTCTTATGCAGACAATGATTCAATTGTGGATTTCATCATACTACATTTCAAACACAGAGCAGAGCATCTACGATAAAGAAATTAAGGAAATCTATGTGCAATTGGTTAAAGACATGTACTAGACGTAGGGGTCCTCCACGAAACAGAGGACAATATCCAATCAACATAGTTTGGAAAACATAAACCAAGTATATTACTCGCAAATAAGTGTAACAAGATGTCATTAAAATTTACATATATCAGTGCACACCCAAAACACAGAGCGACCATTGCTTTTATAATACTTCTCTGTATAATAGTACAAGAGTTTCAAGCCTATATATATCTTTATTTTGATTCTACTAAATCAAACTATATCACTAAACAATCGATTTTCTATTTGGAAAAGAAAATCGATAAGATTTTGAGAAAACTCAGTTTTTTCCCTGGTGATAATCTTGCATGTTACACAAAAATATCGTCACCATGATTATTTGCAGTCAGTATGAGTCTATCATCACTTATACTAGCCTCCTAAGCAAGTGTCAGACCTTAGCTCTTCATGTCAAGCTTTGCAAATGAGAGAAAGACATTGAAAATCAATATTACTCTGGTTCCGCACTTTCTCCTACTTTTACCTGCGGACCCGCACCCTTCTTTCATATTACCTGCGTACCTGCATGCTCTGTTTGTAAAGGGGTGGGTGCGTACCCCTATAAAAGTAAAAAAGGCACAAGTTTATCCTAAAAAACTCACTTTTGGGTTAATTCTAGATGTTTCTAGAAGGATTTTGATGTGGATTGCTCGCTCCAAGGTGGTTCATGCATCCCAAAAGAGAAGGAGCTAATCCCTTGATAGGAGGAGCTATCCCTTTGAAGGAGGGCTTTATCCCTTTAAAGGAGGACCTAGTAACTTCCCTCCATTGCACTATAAATTAAGGCATTGGGTCAGTTGCTGGAGAGGTTAGAAGCTGAACATTTTGAGGGTAAATGCTGATGGAATTTGGACTTCCTAGTTAAACTTGAGAGGAGAGATCACATACCTTTTGGTTTCATTGGGAAGTGAGTGAAACTTGTCAAAGTAGAGGAGACTTCTTTTCGGACCCTGGGAGGAGCTTGTACAACATCAAGGCACAGGTTGTAAAGTTCTTCTTCATTTGAATTAATACAATCAGATTCATTTTCTCAACAAATTGTCTTATGTGGTTTGTTTCATAATATCCTTGATCATTATGATGAATATGCTTTACGATATTGGCTTTTCAGGTGCTATTTAATTTGGTTTGCTTGTTTGTGTTTGCAGAATTACACTTCAAGGAAGCTCATTTGGAGCGAGGGAGCGAGGCTTCCACAAACTTGCACTAGATCCAAGGTAGGCCTAAAACACTTGTTTGCCTTTGTTTTAATTGCATATTTAGAGAAAGATAGTTTTTGATTGGCTTGCTTGTCACTAGATATCTGTAGATACTAGGAAGGTCGATCTTGTCCGCAACCTCGACTTATTCCGCATGACAGATGCCCTAACCAGTGACCAAACTTCAGTCAATGAACAACAAATGAAAGGTATTATATTTCTCTAGTTTTTCCTTGCGTTGGGTCACTATTTGTCACCAGTATTGGATCGGTTAGTTTGCAGCCCGTGGGAGCCATTGTTCGAGTTTCCTTGGGCATGAAGGAACTCCAACTAGGATAAGATTGCATGGTTGATGGTGTCCTAGGAGAGGACAAGTTGTTGATGCCAATATTTCTGCAATAGCTCCTCTATTGCAAAGCAAATGGTGGAATGGTAGAATCCATGGGAAGCCATTTGTAGGGGTCTTCCAAGTGTGGGCATGCCCTAACTAAGTGCAAATGCTACAGTGTGGAATTGGTCCCTCATGGACTGTTGGAGGGTAGTGCGAGAGAAGACCAATCTTGGACATGATTGGGCTCTTATAGTTTGCTAGAGAACAACATAATAGTGTCCAAGGGTTGGAGCCCAGTGAGCAACACCTTGATGGACAAAGGTGGTTGCAAGAGAGGCAGTTGTTGAGATCAAGGTTTTGATCAACCATGGGAAGTTTGTGGAGCCTGAGATTTGCATTTGGAGAAAGACTTCTACAACAAGTGATGGGTAGACCTCCTAGTCTATGTTCATTGTGGCAGATGGACATCTTACAGTGATAGGTGGCAGCCCTCTGTGCCCTATGTTGGTCTTCATCAGTGCAGTGTAGGAAGACCATAGTGGGTTGAAGTCTATGCATCTATGATTTACTGTTGTTTATATTCCATTGTGAAAATTAGTATCATTGAGATTCTTGGTTTCATAGCATCAGAAATTTTAAAACTCTATCCTAGACCCAGGATCATGTAAATTCAACATTTCTCTCTCCTCTCTCTCCACTGTAGGAGACTATTTGTACACATTTATGAGCTCTTTAGTGGAGGAACTAATGCTTTGACCCTTTCTTGACCCTCACATGTGGGAAAGAATAGGGTTTACTGGCCAAAAGGAGTAAGACACTCTATTTTGACCCTAAAGTGTGGGAAAGGGTTGGAGTGCACCACCTAACATCTAAGAGAGGTCCACACATGTGAGGAAGTTAGTTGGGAGTCAGTTATTTATCGCTTGTATTGAGCACACCATTTCACGATGGCGCATGATTTTTTAATGATGGCTTAGGAGGCCTCTCTTCCTATAATAGGATAGCACTCCTCTCATTTGTACATGGTTGCAAATGGAATAAAACTCTCATTTTCTCACTATTGGTACGAAATTTTTCATGTCTCTTAATAATTTAGTGCCAAGTTAGCAATAGAAAGGATTTTAGGCATGCACATTACATTGAAGGAAGGAGCTAGTGCAACATCAACAAATGCAAGTAAGATATGTAGTGTTCTTATGTTGTTTCATTGTGAAAATCTTTAAGCTAAATTATGAGTATTGGGGTTGACTATTTTCAGAATTTAATTCTTTACTTCAGATTTGAGCTTAGAAATTTTATTTTATTTTTTCATTTCATTAATTACGCTAGATCTAATACTAGTCTAGCCTCTCTTTGATATCTATACAACCAGCTTCCTAGAGTGGTGTTTTCCAAGCATTCATCGGGGAATGTGTAGAAACTTCATAAATACAAGGCAAAAGGGCTTTTGGTTGAGGGTCAAGATAGACTCCATGTCCAGTGGAGGCATATAGGGCCTTTTATTTTATTTTCCAATTATCTCTTTGATTTTTTTTCTTTAACTTTTGTTTACTTGCAGCATAGGAGTTGTGTTTCTTTACCTTTAGAACCAAGTTCCTTTTTCCTATTTGAATGAGCTAATGTATTCATCTTTTGTTGCAAACGTATTTTGTTTCGCAGGTCGACCATAAGAGATGGCATAATTTGTTGTTTTTATGATATTATCTAGAGGTCGTCCATTTAAAAGGGGCCCATTCCAAATTGGCTTGCATTATTTTTCTTTGATATAAGGATTTAGTGCATTTGCTCAATTTTTTTAACTTAGACCCTGTCATGCTAATAGATTTTCTCAATGTTTATCATTTGAATTTAACATAAATGAGGTTTTCATTTGGTTTCCTTGCACATAACTTTTCATCTAACCCTAAGCATAAATAAACTCAAGCACTTCAATGTTCAAACATCTAGTGAGTTTTCATGCCTGGAAATGAATGGCTAACATTTCCACTTTCTCTCTAATCTGAGGTTTTATGCTAACATTACACCATTGACAAGTGGAAAATTAGTTTGTAAGGGGACAATGTTCTAACCTTTCAAATGTATCCATACACCTCAGAGTTCTTGAAGGTTGTAATTTTATCTTCATATGTGGACGACATGTTTTCTGCTCCAAATTGCAGCAAAAGCCTCCAAATCCAAATCAGGAGAAGAATATCTCAATTAAAGCTCGAAAAAAATTGAACCCAAATCTGATATAATAAATACACTTGAAAAATCTAGTCGAATTGATAGGGCGGTGTATAATTGAATATCATAGAAGGGTATGGAATCTGTTGGGAAATCATAAAGATTATGAGCAGAGAAAGAGAGAACTGAGTCCCAAACCTGGTAAGGGAGTGTGGTGTAGGTAAATTCTCAGTGCGGACACAAACAATTCCGCTAGCCCGAGAGAGCGAGTCTAGCCAAAAACAAACAATATATGGAAAATCTCCTTAAGCTAGAATCAATTAAGAGGGCTTACCTCTTAGAATGTTATTCCACTTGGTGATGATCCTACCTCCTCACTCCAGCTATATTCCGCTTCCTTCCTTCGAATACCTGAAATAAGCAAACAAACAACAACAACAAATGTGATAGCATACAATATTGTATTTAGCCTATCTAATAGGTCAAGGAACATTAAGCCGTAAAGATGTAAAATAACATTTCATGTAGAAAATCAATCAATAGTTGTATTCATGTAAATTAGAAAGAGATTAAAACCAATTCCTTGACGTTGTTGGTCTCCTCTGACGTATCTGGGTTCCCACTCTTCTACTAGCACTTCATGGATAGCCCCAACAATGGAATTTTTAAGGCCTTTTCCCTCTAGTCTCAAACCAAACCAAAACACACTATTCTCCCTCAAGCATACACTAGAAAGCTACAAGCTATAGATGTCTTACTGATCATTCAAACTCACTCCAAAACTAGTTTAGCTTGGGAAAAGAGAGGTTTATATAGCTTGGATGGATGGGAGATGGTTCCTCTGATCATGGGAGGAGGTTTTATCTTTTGATTTTGTTCCATCCTAATAGGGGAAAAGGAGCCCAAACTAACTTCCTTGGCTCCATCCATCCCAACCATCTACCAGACTTCTATTACGAAGCTTCTAGAGTTGGAAGCTTTGATTCCATATTTTAAAACTTACCAAAAGAGGATTGACATGACTGGAAAAGGGCTCAGTCGTTCCATATGGTGTTATGGGTATTTTTAATCTCTGCAAATTGGCACAAGGAGGAAACTGGTCAGTAGCGCCTGTCTTGTAAACTGGGATAAAAGGAAGATTCTTGGGAAATGATGCAAAGGGGAATTATTCTGCTCATGAAGAGGAACATACTGGGAGTTTCTTCATGATGAGAAAGCATGTCGAGTTCACTATAGAGGTCCTCCAGGATCATGGACAGGGATTACAAGGATAGTGAAAAAATGTTGTGTAACAGATTCCCACTAAAGTGTGAAGGCCAAACTAGAGTGAGGAGTGAAATGCTTTACAAGTGGATGTGAGGAACCGAAGTCTGTCATCAGAAAACCTGCAAGCAAGCATAGATACATATACATCACTGAAAACTCTAACAAATGATACATGAATCATGGTATGGACACATCCATCCAGAGAATGATAATGTAAATGGATCCAAGGCATGAGTGTAGCGATCAAATATAAAGGATCATAATGAAACCAAGGGATGGTTGCAACCTTCCAATAGTGAGAAGGATCACATATAACAACTCATGGTATGGTCACAGCCATGCATTTGAAAGAGACATATATATCAACATGATCATGTCACGTTGCCTTGCAACTTGGACTTGTGTAATCTACGCCCAGGGTCTTGCGCTCCAAACGACCCGATCAAAGTACAAATCCTAACATGTGAATGAATGTGTTGAAGTTGAACATGCTAGAAAGTCTCTTGATTATTGGTCAATGATGTGAACCGTTAACAAGCGCGAGAGAAACCACAATAACAAAAATGGCTCGTAAGGTACTATAAGCACAGTTCATGGAATGTGAATAAAGGAATTGAAGCCGAACACCTGTGAAACAACCTAATCAAAAGCCAATGATGTGAACTTGTTGGCGAGTGCGAAGAACTTGTCATTAGGACATGCAAGCTCTAAGGTACTGGAAGGGAGTCTGTCAGCCAGCTTCCTGGATAATGAGCTAAAGTCGACAGGAAGCGACCATGTCGAAGGAGGGCCATGATGTATCCCACATCATTGACACAAGACAAAGGGATGCAAATGAGTTCAGATGATACAGAGAATCAGGAGTAAGTGTAACTGTAGAGGGACTAACTCTTGAACATATCAACGACATGACTTTGGAGTTTGGCAGCTTTTGGATCCATAGGGTCGGTGGTCATGATGATGTGGCAGAGATCAAATGGAAGGCAAAAATGAACAGCCCAACCTAGGAAGGTCAATGATGAAAAGGAGGATATCCCAACCCGACACAAAGTAGAAAGTGTCATGTTCAAGAGTGAGCTGCCGACACGACTGATAAAATTTCCAATTTTCGCCCACCATTTTTGGCAAGTACCCCAATTATTTTTTGTCGCAAGCTTGAAGGGGATAGCATGTGCTTTCACTATAATTTCATCCTTTGAATGAATCTGACCTAGTAAGTTTAATGAGCCCTAGGAAGGATAAGTTCACATTCGTCATTACGACGAATCCAATGTCGTTTAATGTTTTAACGAGTATGAAAAAGGTGTAACTCGATATCTTTTTCATGTTTAGAGAGTTTGAAAAAGACAAGGAAAAGAAAACTCCACATGGTCCCTTTTCGTACATTTGTGTCTCTCAAGCCCGAAAAGGTAGAAAACTATAATGGAGAGAACCACTTGACCATTTCAGTCAACGAGTACCTTTTTGTAAATAGTTTATCCCAGCACATAAAAGGGGTAAACGATGTTTCACAGCCTTTAATCAGTTCAAAACAACAAGAGCTCGGCAATATTTTCGTCATTAAAGAGTCGAAAAAGAGCCTAAAAGAGGACCCCCCATTTTTATTATATTTTACAAGTTAAAAAGGGAAAAATACTCGGTGATATTCTCATTTGAGTTTTATGAGTCGAGAAAAGAGCTTAAACGTGACTCGTCCTGGAGGAATGAGCGGTATAAAGGGTAACAATTGGTTCCGACAATGGAGGAACTCCTCCAAACATGTAATGGCCAAGAGGCTGGCTAATAAAACCACTCATTGCTGAGTTCCTTAGGAAAGGAAAAAACAACCAAGTGAAAGCATATGATCAGCCAAAGAGATGGTGGAAATGGAATAAAACAACCAAGGCCCATCTAGTAGAAATCAATTGATTAAAACGGCAACCACAAGATGTAAATCGGGCATGGGTTCATTTTTACACAAGCTTGAACCATGGAAAAATCTTCTTGGATTTAGTTTCATGTTGACACAAGCTTGAAACAAAAAACTATGCTTGAGATAAGTTTGCATGCCCCCAGAATAACGACTTAATTCAAGGTACATGCCCCCCAAGTTTCATTTCATTCAACTTGGTGAATGGAATGAAGGTTCACTTTCGAGATCCAGGAAAGACTCGACTGGGATTTTACGATATCAGAATCAAAGATTTGATTTGGAAAAGGGAGGTGCTTCATTTTTTAATGAGGTTGACACAGTAAAAGAAATATCCTCAAGACCCTCATTTCATTTTTTAATGAGCTTGACACAAGATAAGGAACTATATTCAGATATCTGTTTCATATTTTTATAACGAGGTTGATATAGGAAGAAACTGTCCTCAGACTCCTTGATTCATTTTTTAACGAGCTTGACACAAGACAAGGAACTATGTTCGGACATTTGTTTCAATTTTTTTAATGAGGTTGATATAGGAAGAAACTCTCCTCGGACTCCTTGATTCATCTTTTAATGATCTTGACACTTGACAAGGAACTATGCTCTGACCCCTTGTTTCATTTTTTAAGGAGCTTGACACAAGACAAGGAACTATGCTCTGAAATCTGTTTTATTTTTTAATGAGGTTAATAGAGGAGCAAACCATCCTCACACGCTATTTCATTTTTTAATGAGGTTGACACAGAAAAATAACTATCCTCGTGACCCTTGTTTCATTTTTTTAATGAGGTTGACACAAGACCAGGAACTGTCCTCACGACATCCATTCATGACCCATAAGAGAACATGCCTCCCAAGAGTTCTTCACTAGACAGAAGAACTGTTTGGTCAATTTAGTGTTGTCTAAATTGCTATCATAAATTGTCAACCCGGGGCTCATAAGTTGATGAAGTGAAGTGTACAATATATACTTAAGCAGCGTTTCGTAGTTCTTTTTGTTGTTTTTAGTTTATGTCTAACTTATCTTCCTAATATGATGTGATGAAGTTATAAACAAGTGAGTGAATGTGTGTGTATGTGGCGATTTCTAAATGCTTCTTGAATTTTAAAGAGAAAAGTTGAACAATAACTTGGAATGGAATTAAAGCTTCGAATGAAAGTAAAGCATCAAACAAAAAGACCAATGGCACTAGTCCAATACCTTTACTGCTGATAAGAAAGAAAATGGCATCTACATTAACTCAGCTGAAAGCAAGAACACTACTCTAACTCCTCTATTGAATCTAAAGCAATGCAAAAATTAAGTGACAAATCACACTACTTAATTCTCCCTTAACATTCTGCCTTTAGCTAAATTGATCATGTTAAAAAGAGCTAGGAGTGAATTAGCAATATGAGTCTAAAACTAAATAAACCAAGCTGCAATTAAATGATGTTTTGGTCCCATAAAAGTTAGTGAATCATGATAAAAAGAACCATCAAGAGATTACCAACTTGACAGAACTTGATAAAGTAAACTAGGCAAGGAACTAACTAAGCAAGGAAACTAATGAAAATCAAAGCGAAAGTCAGCAGTTTAGATAAGACAACTTCAAATGCCACTAGTGTTAGAAAGAAGGAAAAGCACACTGTCCCGGGCTCCTAACAAAGCTGTAAAAACACACACTGATCAGTCATGAAAAGTACAGAAATGTAAAGCAGCATGATTCAAACTGTACATTAATATACATAGTAAATTAGAGAAAAAGGAATGCAGGAAAGCAAATTTAAAAGCTACTGTACAATGGTTGTAGCAGACAGGGGCCCTCCATCCACTTCAACCAATTAAAAGATCAACTACGCAGGTAAGAACAGAACTGTCTTCTTGGTATTAAATCAGCACATAATAAAATACAGTGGAGAGCATAAACACTATATAAAAGAGTCTTGAAACAGAGTTTACAACAACAAAAGACTAACTTCCAAAAAACTAACTAATCAACGTGTAGAAACGCTTTATTTATAGCAGGAACACAAACTGTTATATGCGTAAACTAAGCTAACTAAAAGCTTATGCAAATGACACGTTCAGCAGCACCGTGCACGGATTTAGGGAACGGTCATCATGGTTAATAAATCCGCTGTTGGATTCTTGTCCCCTGCAGTCTTCGTGGCTAAAGAAGAGGCCAGTTGTGACTTTCGTGCTCCACCTGAACACGCAGAGCCGTGCCACCGTTTGCAACCTTACCGTTTGACCTGAGTTACCTCCACGTTGACCAGGGGTGTAGACGGCCAGTTTGGCTGAGCTGACAGCACACGCACCATGTACACAATCATACAAACTTGCCCATGTGGCTCTTTCCTCTGGAGGACACCTGGATCATAGCAAACAAGAAAATGGCTACGGAATCTGGGATTGGCTGCGGAATCAGAGATCAGCTGCGGAAATCCTATATCAGCTGCAGAATTGCAGCACTTGAACCAAAAATCTAAACCAACAGTCAATCATTAGCACAATTGGCAAATCATGTTAAAAAGTCCTATAATGCAATGAATTGAACAAGTTGATGAAGGAAATGATGACAAAAGAAGGAAATGAGTAGGAAAAGGCTGTTGGGAGGATGGGTAAATGAGTGCAGGTTTGAGGCCCAACATACCCCCACTGTGAAGGTGTTGCATGTCCTCATGCAACCAAAACTTGTCATGATTTTTCAGTTTATATGCTCAGATGCCTCTGCCAAGACATCCAACCTTCTCCTTTTTCTTCTTACTGCCAAATTTATTCTTGGTTTCTTAACCAAACATCTAAACCTCAAGTTAATCAAGGCCCTGCTCAATTTCTTGCATTTCTTCTTCAATTTTCTATTCTTTTTCTGCCAAAGACCCAAGTGAAGCATTGTATTGTCATGGACCATTTTGTCCACTTTGCCTTGTTCTTTCAATGCTTAATTCTCCTGCTTAATGTGCCGGTTCAAGACTTCCAGCTCAAATACATCTTGTTTTAGAGATTTGACCTGTTCATCATGAGGTACTATAGTGCTTGGACCGGCAACAGATTGCTCTAAAGTCTCCAAGTAATCATATGCTTTCTGCTGGTCAGGGTCTATGTCAGGTGTTTGTCTTGGTCTAAATTCAAATTCTTGGAAACTGCTTTCTCTTTCTTGCTGGAAGGGACTTTCTTCCCGTGGTGGACTAAACTGAACATCCTGCTGAATTGGAGTCTTTTCAAGTGTGGTTTCTCCCAAGTCAATGAACTTTGACTACTTCCCTTTGGTCACACTCATTTTTCCCTTCAGCCTACTACTTCTTCTCACTTGTACATTAGTGCTATTTTGTTGGGCACTATGTTTCTCTTACTGTTTTCTCTTCAAGAGGGCAGTCGATTGAAGTTGAACAAGTCTATCAGCTAGTGTTTGGGATTCTTCTTCAATTGAGGGCTCAGGTGAAGAAAATGACTCTTGCACAATGGTTTTCCCTTTATCCCCCTTTTGTCTTTTAGTTCTGTCCCCCTTTTTCTTTTCTTCTTTGGCAATTTCTTGGGCAGTTTCTTGAGCAGTTTCTTCATCAGTCTCTTGGGCAGTTTCTTCAATCTCTACAGCAGTTTCCTGGGCAGTTTCTTTCCCTCCTCTCCTACTTCTTTTTAGTATCCTAGGAGAGCTGCTAGAGGCTTCACCTGCCTCTTGAAAATGGTTTCTAACTAGAAACTTCTCCCATGTATCTTTTTTGTTTTCAACTACTGCTCAATTAAAATTTTAATAAGCCCATGGTGATACAAGTGGGGTTCAATGTTTCCCACGTGTTTCTGAACAGTGGCACACATCTTCTTTAGACTAGCTAACAAGAAACAAGGTAGATTGATATCTCGGTCATCCATAAAGTGCATCATGATTCTTGTATGGTATATATACATGACACCGAAACAGCCTTCACATGTTAAAATTTTTTGAACAAGCAGCAGTAATGAAGTCCATTCCTCTTTAATGACACGTACAGGGATTCCTTTAGTGAAAATGGAGGTATCCATACCTGGATTCTTGAGCATTTTTCTCCACTCTTGATCTTCAACTGTTCTGTTTTTGAACCAGTGTTCTCCTTTTTGAGGCAATTCGGTTGCTGTGGCCAGGGTGCTCTCTGTTATGGTGAACTGCGGGTCACCTACCTCCACGGTTTTCCCGTCAAATGACCGGGCAAATGCCTTAGTCACCTCCTTATGGTACCCGTTAAATTTCTGAATAAACTTCAGCCATTCGGCTCTCTGCATTGCTTCTTTTACCTGTGTGTAACCTTCTAAAAACTTCGAACCCTCCAGTTCTTCTCTTAACAATTTCCCCATTCTCGGTTCTCAGGTTTACTTAAAGCTCTGACAGTGGAATATGGATGCTTGAGGAGAATGTTTTACGAGAAAACAAGGGAATTACGTTTGTACAGAGTAACCGTAAGGTAATAAAAAGTATGGTGAAGCACTTGGGGTTTTGAACAGTGAGGTGAGTAAAAACAAAGAGGGATTTACAGTGAACCGAGAGAGGTGTATGAAAGCGAGAATGGAAACGGTGGTATGAGGGTAAAGAACAGTGAGGCTATGGGTTTATGTATACGAGTGCAACGGTCAAAATCGTAAGCGTCGGGTAGCTACGCACACTTGGCTGCGGAAATGATAATATGTAGAGCCGTGGTACACTGGTATACGTCACTGAGGTACGAATAGTTAATGAAAGAGCAGCTCGTATCAAGTTCAAATCAATAGGGATTAGGAAACCGTTAGGAGGGTGATGAGGTGGATTAGGCGTGATCGTGGACGAGGAGTGGGATAATCTTGTCAATCATTACATTAAGTGACTCCTACCACGATTTGAAAACCATGCAAAAATGATATTAAACTATTGATTAAAAATTTTGGAACATACCTTTATATATTTGCATTTGATCCCTTTGTTGATTATGGTGGCTAACTTTTGATTGCTTTCTGACCTTGCAGGTGCTATGTATCTTTGCTGCTCTTTGACTGTAATTTTTTTTTTCTTTTTGAAACAAAATTGCTTTGATTGCAGAGACAGAGTGTATTGGCTGCGGAAACTCGGTATGAGCTGCAGAATCTGCAACAACACTTTTCTGCCTGCACAAAGATGATTAGAACAACTTTATCTGAATGGAATAGTCCTGAGAGGGACTTTATTGGTGGAAATGAGATGGAATGAATGAAGTGGAATGAAGTGAAATGGAATATGGAGTGAAGTGGGATGGAATGAAGATGGAATGATGGTGGAAAGAGAGATTTTTTTTTTTTTTTTTGGAAA